>WNHD01001445.1:0-19029 GCA_011057455.1 Ganaspis sp. Gsp50 | reverse complement strand
ATCTGGCAGATTTTGAAGTAATTTATCAAAGAAACTTGAATGATTAAAATTAATATTTTTTTTCAATCGTAAGTACTGTGATGTCGTTCAAGTATTACGCAACCATATTTTCAACAGTTTCTGACCCCTCCTCCCTGTAAGTGTAATTAAATAATTTGTCAAAAATATAAACAAATTGATTAAACAAATGAAAATAGTATTAACTTCCTCCTCCATTTTTCACTTCTTTTTTGTTGCAGATTATTCGTTAATTAATCTAAAATCATTTTCAACAAAAAAACTTGGAAACTTACATTTGGTTAGAAGTTAATAAGGATTTTGTCCAAGCGTGCAGTGAATATTTCGTGCGAACGACCGGTGAGGAACTTCTTGAAATGTTTAAACAAACTAAGATTACAACTTCTACGTTTTTTGAAACATTTCAAGCGCTTCCTCGCGGTCAGTTTCGCGAAATATTCACTGCTTGCTTGGACAAAATCCTTATTAACTTCTAACCAAATGTAAGTTTCCAAGTTTTTTTGTTGGAATTGATTTTAGATTAATTAACGAATAATCTGCAACAAAAAAGAACTGAAAAATTGAGGAGGAAGTTAATATTATTTTTATTTGTTTAATCAATTTGTTTATATTTTTAATAAATTAATCAATTTTTTAAAATAAGTAATATCGATCGAAAACAGTATTATTTTCCAATCATTACACCAAAAATCAGAATGCTTTATTACATAGATCAGTAGAAAACCATTTTTTTGTAAATTCACGCAAAAAAATGTTTATAACAATAACTTGAATAAATTTGCATATTTTGCAAAACTATTCCAGTCGTATTTTTTATTTATTGTTCTGAACTGAAAAACGTGTTTTTCATAAAAAAATTTGAACTAATAAAAAGAATGTTGGCACAGTTTTGACTCTAATAGGAAAAAGATATAAATATTGTATGGACTGTAAGCAATTAAGTATCTCCCCCCTTCCCCTTAGCTGCTTACACAATACTTCAATAATCTTTGCAATAATTAAATAAATACATAATTATATTAATGACTATAGATAGGGAATAAGTGTTGTAGAAGATAAAATACATGCAGTATAAGAAAAACTATTTACTTATTCGATAAAGTTTGAGCACACTTAATAAAAAAATCCTTAAGAATGCAAAACATTTAAAAGAAGGGACCGGTAATTAGGATGTGGAAGTTACTGCGAAGGAATTTTTAATTTAAAAAAAATAGATATTAGAAATTATTTCCAATTTTTTAAGACAACAAGGACTTTATTTATTTATTCAGATATTGTAACTAACACAATAAAGTACAATTTTATACTTTCGTCAAAGTGTGTATGGTTTCGTTTCTTGTTTACGTAACGTATTACATTAAATTCTTGAATTAAAGAATAGTTTGAAACGCTAAAACCAAACTTAACGATTTTGCCGTACAACAATAATAACCGTATCTAGAATTCTCAAAAGTCAAATACTGTTAATCACTATATTCAAAAGAAGACTAGTGACTAATGAGAAATCTAGATACTGCAATTCTGGATGGGACGGGAGACTTATTATTAGCGCAATTTTGGTTAAAAGAAAATAAACATTTTATGCATATAAAAACTCACACAAGTTGGAAACACTAAAACTAAAGTTAACAATTTTGCCGTCTAGCAAGAATAATCGCATCTACATTTCTTACTAGTCGAATACTGTTAATCACTATATTCAAAAGAAGACTAGTGACTAATGAGAAATCTAGATACTGAAATTCTTGATTGGATGGGAGACTTATTATCAGCGCACTTTTGGTATAAAGAAAATAAACATTTTATGCATATAAAAACTTACACAAGTTGGAAACACTAACAATAAAGTTAACAAATATTATCGGCGCAATTTTGGAAAAACATTTTAAAGAAACTCAATTTCTTATATATAAAAAGTCACATAAGTGTGAAACGCTGGAATTTAAATCTATCATTTCTAAAAATATTTTCTAGAAAATAAAATAAACTGAACTATAAAATTTATGTAAATTGTAAAATAGTCGTTGAGCTTTCACTGCTCCCCAGGATTTTCCGGATGATCGGTATTCCTTTCTAAATTCAAAGATAAATTATATCATTACAAATGTCAAGTAAAATAACTGTTGATATTGCAGTTTTGAAATTTAGGGCTCGGAAAGCAGAACCAACGGTGCACATGAACTTGTAGCCTGTCTAGAAACCGGAACAGGGATCCTGTTCATTCTATTGGCTACTGTTGAAGGTTATGACGCGATGATTCGCTGTCGTTTCGTGACCTTCAAAGACAGCCAATGGCGTATACGGGATCCTCGTATAGAATATCTACTCAGGCTACGAGTTCGAGCGTACCGTCGTCGGTTTTGGTTTCCGAGCCCTCAATTGAGGAAATGCACGTAGCGCATTATTTAGTCACTGCTATTATTAATATGTTTTTTTTGTAATTAAATGAAAATCAAAACATAATCAATAAGGTTAATAGTCAGAAATGAAATACCCATGGTCGACCGGACAAAATGTTTGTAATTTCAGAATTTTTTAAACAAATTCATTCTAAAGGCATGTTGCACTTTATATCTACTACCCAGCCGTGATGTAACAAAATAAATTGTTTCATTTATGAGAAAATGAAATAAGAATTATTTGTGTTTTGCTTTTTTAAATTACTAATTGACGAAAAATCATTGTTTAAACGAATTATAAACAAGTCGCATCTTTCAAAAGCCATGTACGTTATAATCGATTCTACCAGAAAAAATAGAAAGATTTTGATAAATGTCATATTTTCATTTAGAAAGTAATTTGTTTATAAAATCAATAGAAATAAGTAAAATGCAAGCTTTATCAAAATTAAAAAATGAAAAATTTTAATACGTAAATTTCTGTGGTAATTTATGAAATTTTCGTGGTAATTTATCAAACAAAGTTAAAAATTAATTTTCAGGTAATTTATTATAATGTTTATCGAATAAAGTTTTAAAATGAAAAAATGTAGTTTGGAAATTTATGCAGTAATTTTTCAAAATTTCTGAGGTAATTTATTCCAAACTCTCCAGAGTTATGACGGGTTCAATAACGTTTATTTTTTTTTTCACAGTCAATCACTAAAATTGTTACTTGTTAGAATACAATAGAACACTGAGTTTAATAAACATTTAGAAACTTACTTTTCACACTTTCAGGGTACAGTCTTCTCCTGATCACACCGATATGCGAGCCGAGGTATTTGCCTACAGATCTCAATTCTTCCTCTCGAACGACAGAAGATTTTTCTATTTCAATGAGTCTATCTTCGAAACATTCTTAAAAAAGAAATAAACATGAACGTGTGTTATGACATATTAAAATGTACATAAATGAGTTACTGTTAAGGTAGTTCAAACTACTTGACATAACCCCAAACTGAAACGTAGTTTTTAACATCCAATACAAATATAATTAAAATTTTTTCACAAAATTTTGAAAGATTCAATTGTACATTCTTCAGAAAAAATTAGATTTAGCCGAAAATTCTTGTCAGATATTTATTGTTACACGATTAAAATTTTCTTTTTTTCTTCAGAAAATAATTCTCTACAACTTCACCACGCGGATTTTTAAACAAGTACACCGTTTTGCAAATATGGTTAATTGTTTAAAAAAAGTGAATATAATTTTATAAACAATCAACCATATTTGCAAAACGGTGTACTTGTTTAAAAATTCGTGTGGTGAAGTTGTATAGAATTATTTTCTGAAGAAAATAAGCCATCATTAATTTAAATCGAATAATTTTTTTTTAACAAGGAAGAATATGAAAGAAATTTTTAATAGTGTAACAATAAATATCTGACAACAATTTTCGGCTAAATCTATTTTTTCTGAAAAATGTACAATTGGATCTTTCAAAATTTTGTGATATCAATTTTAATTATATTTGTATTTGATGTTAAAAACTACGTTTTAGCTTGAGGTTATATCAAGTGGTTTGAACTACCTTAAAGAGTAACACCACTGTAGAAATTTCAAAAAATCGATTTTTTTAATTGGCTTAAAAAATTCTTTTATTCTTGTAGAATAAGGGACAAAAGGTTTTATAAGTTTCCGAAATCGATTTCATTGAAATTTTCAGCTTTTTTACCGAGCTTGCGGACAATTGGTTTTAAACGGACAATTAAATTGAAAATTATTAGTCGGTCGCTTGTTTCTTAGTGTACAGAAAGTTTCTGTGTGTCTTGTGAACAGTATTTGAAACGACCATTAAAAAGATATATGAGGCTGAAGACAATTCGGAAGGAGTGAGTGCTTCTGCCAAGAAAATAATAAGGATGAACTAAGATGAACAAATACATAAATGATCTTACTAATCAAAACTGCTTTCCTTGGGCATTCCAGTTTAGTTCGAGGAGACCGTCCTTCTATTTGTACTAATGCGGTGCTACTTTCTACATAGCGATTTGCAAGATTATAATCACACCACATAGCTTGTGCTAAATATTTCACAAATTTTAAGTGGTCCTTCTGGATGGATATAAGTTCCCATGCATCAAATGGCACATAATATCCATTGCCCAAATGAATGCATTTGATCTGCAAAATAAGAAAATAAGAATGTCATCTTCGCTCGCATTGTAACGATTCATATACTTGAAGAATGGATTGTTACTTATGTTTTACAGTTGCATATTTGGGATCAGTCAGCTTTTAAAAGTTTGATATTTTTCATATATTTCTTCTCAAAAATATACATAATATAGATCAATATAATTGTTTCTCATTGTAGCATATTTTTTCTTAAGGAATCATGATTAAAAATGACAATTGAAGAAGTTATTGTAAAAAAATGAAAATGTAAATTTCGTAATAATTTAAAAATCACTTATACTTCGACGAATATCTGGTGAAATATATTTTTTATGTAGGTCAATCGTATCGTATTTTTAGTAGAATATTTTTAGAGAAACAATCATCAAAACATGACATTTTTAAAAGTTATAAATAGAAAAATGGAATTTTGAATATCATAAAAAATGAGAGACGATATTCATTCTATTAATTTCTGGTAAAAAACAAACTTTATATAGGTCAATCAATTTGTTTTGATGCAAGAAATCTAACTTTTTTATTCATAAAGTTGCATTCTAATTAGAAAAAAGAATGATTAAAATCACCGTATTTTTATTAGAAAAGTAGTGTTTAAAAAAATTTGATTAAATATTTCTGAAAATTCCTGTGTCAAATTTTATATTTTAATGAGTATAATAAATCTGCCAAATTTTATTAAAATCGGTCGAAGCGTTCTCAGGATATCGTATCCAGAATTGTTTTGATTATCATAAAAAATGAAAAAATGATATTTATTCTATTAATTTCTTGTAAAAAATAAACTTTATATGGGTCAATCGATTCGTCTTGATGCAAGGAATCTAATTTTCTATTTATTAAGTTGCATCTTAATTAGGAAACCTTTGTTTTATAAAAAAACGTATCTTTTGAAGAAAAAAGGTTTTTAAAGAAATTAATTGAGTAATTATGAAAATCTTTGTGTCAGATTTTAGATTTTAATGAGTGTAATTACCCTACTAAAATTTTATTAAGATTGGTCCAGGGGTCACGAGATATCGTGTCTAGTAATAAAGAGTGGCACACACACACACACACCTACACACATCTGGATATCGGCTTAAAATTTCGGATATATGCTTTTCAAATGAAAATAAGTCCATCCAACAACCTGTTTTTGGAACATCGATAATCGGCACCATCACAAAGCTTCATATAAGGAAGAAAAATAATATCTTACCTTAGTTCCTGTTGGTGAGATGTGATCAAATGTGTCATATACCGGCAGTGGTATTATTCTGCGTAAGTATCGTTCTTCAACCGCATCTGAAAATGCGAAACGATTTAGTCATAACTTGCACTACGGATGATTGAATCAAATATGATGCTGAAACTGGCAACCAGTTGTTAACGCCAAGTTAATGTTTTTAAATTTTTACGGTTGGTGTTGCTAACTTTAGCTTCTACATACAAAACAAATACTATCGCCACTATATTCACACAAAATAAAAAGTCATTGCTAACCTATTACAAAATTAAACATTCTCTTTTTAAAATAAATGTGTTTTTTAGTGAAAATTAATTCAATATGTACCAACTCAAAGAAGAAAAACAATTTCAGCAAGAAAAATCAGATAAGGAATAAAAGGAAAACTATTTATTCAATCCAGAAACACCATTTTTGAGGTGTTAAGCCCTAGGTCGCAATAAGTCTCCATTCAGGACATTTAATTTTATCTAAAAAAAAGTAGTGCTGTAATTAATAGTCGTGCATGGACTTGTGAGAATGTTTCTTCAATGCATAATCTTCGAGTATGATGTCTGCGTCAAAATAAAATTCTTACTAGTTCCAGAATGATTAATAATTACTGCACAAATCTTTTTGAACAAAATTGATTAGCCTGCATCGATTTTTGACAGTTTTATTGAATTTTAAGTGAAAAAAAATTATTTGTTTTTAAAAAAGAATGTTTACTTTTGTAATAGGTTAATATTGATTTTTTTATTCTGTGTGAATGTAACCGCGAGTATTTGTCTTGTGTGTAAAAACAACAGGTAGCAATACCAACCTTAAATGTTTATAAAAATTAACTTGGTACTGATAACTGGGTGCCAGTTTCAGCATCATAAATAAAATAAAATTAAATATTTAAAAACATACCTTGCTCAAATAAAAGACGAGGTCGAATAAGAAGGGTTCTCCTTTTTAAGGAAGCCCTGCTTCTCCTTGTATTATTTCTACGAATATTTGGATTCTCGATATGTTCATGTGTTTCATCGTCGGCACCATGTCCATTATCATGTAACTCGTCTTCATTGCCGTTTGCTCTGAGGCCATGATTAGCACCAGGACGTTCACCATTTAGCTCATCTAATATTTCATGATTACTGCCATTACGGTTGGCGTTCAATTCGTCTTCACTGTCGTCTAATCCGCCTAGGTCAGGATGAGGACTATGACGGTCAATAGATGACTCTTTTTCGAATTGTTCTTCTAAATTCATAAGTTCATCATTAGGATTAGGACGGTGACCAAGTAACCCTTCTTCAAATATTTTGTCTAAAGTTCCACTATCCTTTTCCTTTCTATTATCTACGTCAATAGTACTAACTTCTTTAAATCCTTCGCTTCTAGTATTACAGGGAGGTCCATGTTCTTGTCCATTACCTAAATCATATAATAAGATAACAATAAGAAAAAAATAGGACAAGTACGAGTTACACTCGCATACGAAACAGAATTATTTAATGTAAAAACACACATGTACTTAAAATATAAGACTTTCATGACAAATAGTGTATACTATTATACAGGGAGGAACAATTTTCTAAAATGTTACTAAAAACATTTTCCCTCCCTGTATAATAGTATACACTATTTCACATGAAAGTCTCATATTTTAAGTACATATGTGTTTTTACATCAAGGAGTTAGTACAACATCTCAGTGACTTTTTTCAAAGATTTTCTTTTATTACAAATACGTACTTTATGCTATTTGCCAAAGAAGCCTGTATTTTCATGAGCACTGAATGGGATCCATTACGTGTTCCCTTAAGGGTTCCTATATTATTTCCCATGTGGGATCCCATACGTCAGGGAACTGTCGAACGAACACACGAGGGAACATTGTACCTAGGATCCCATGTGGAAGGGTTCCCATATGGGAATAAAAATTATTACTATTATTATAAAAATATTATTTGTTAATGACTGTGAAGCTTTGTATCTGTGGAATAAAAATTTACTGCGCAGCCGTAAATGCTATAGTGATAATTTCACTGAACTTCAGTGACTCTCTTCTCACAATTTGAATCAGTGAAATTTCATTGGAAATCAGTTAAAAATGACTGCATTTTCAGTAACTATTCACTGATTAACCAATGAGGAATGTACTGAAATTATCAAGTGATTTCTCATTGGTGAGACAGTGAATAGTTACTGAAAATGCAGTCATTTTTAACTAATTTCCAATAAAATTTCACTAATTCAAATCGTGAGAACAGAGTTACTGAAGATCCATTGAAATTTCACTGATTCAGTTTTAGAGAGTATAGAAAACTACTGCGCACCATGTAAAATTTTCAAAATTGCTGGCGTATAAAATCTCATATGGGATCCTAGCTAGTGTTCCCTCGTGTATTCGTTCGACAGTTTCCTGACGCATGGGATCCCACATGGAAAACCATACAGGAACCCTTAAGGGACCCCACATGGTAATTTTTAACTGGGTTTAAGATCAAGATCAAGAAATGGAATAATTTATAAATTTGTATTTTTATACATAAGTATAAAAATACAAATTTATAAATTATTCCATTATATTTCGACGAAAGTCGTTGCCGACAAATTTTTAAAAATTATGATACTTTACAGGAATGATTTCGAAGGTACATATCAAGATCAAAAAATGAAAAGATTTTTATGAAAATAGGGTAGTTGGTCCAGTGGTGGATCACTGTTCCAGTAGTGGATTAGCAGCGGTAAAGATACTCAAATATAATATTAAAAAAAAAATTTTCTTTAACCAGGTTTGAATGGATCCCGTCGAACATAGTAGAGGAAAATGAAAATAAAAATGATAGCACATTTAAGCCTTAGATCAAATAAAATAGCTGCAGATCCATCACTGGAATAGTGATTTACAACTGGTACAACCACCCTATACATATGTGTTCGCCCGCATGAAAAGGGCCCATTTTGACGATTTTATTTTCCGAGATATTCGCATTTTTTTAAAAATGGTTTAGATTTTGGATTTTTTTTATTGGCGAAAAACAAACTATCTAATACACTACGTCGAATTATGCGTTTATCATAACTTTATCGTAATTTACAACACAAAATAATCTTACTTTTAATTTCGGTTTTGAAGCTATTTTTCAAGATAAACTAAATTAAAATTTTTTTATATTTGAGGCAATATTTATAATAATTTTTTATCAGCTTTAAACTGGTTCGCAGTAAAAGTTGATCTTTCTAGATTTTTTCTATTGCGAACCAACTTGATGCTGATAAAAAAAATATTATAAATATAGCCTCAAAAATAAAAAAATTTTAATTAAGTTTATTTTGAAAAATATCTTGAAAACCAACACGAAACTTTTGGTGTGTGCGTATTTAATATCTATTTAAATATTAGCAAAGTTTCATATTTTATTATTTTTCTGAAAGAAAGTTATTAGCATTCTACTCTCTAAATCTGAACAAGCGAAATTTCGCTTATTCAGATTTAGAGAGTAATATTGCGAAAAGCAGCAAAGTATAGCAATTTCATTTTTCAATTTTTTTATGATTATAAAGAAAAAAGAAGAAAAGTGCAAATAAATTCTAAAAGTCCATTGCAAAAACGTTATGTTTGGTAAGTTTATCAATGGATAAAAAGCGCAAAGTTAGGTTATTTAATAGGTGTACTTTAAAATAATATTACATCTATTATTAAATGTCTTTAACATGAGCAAGTTTTGGACAGCCCTAAAAAATTTCAGACCACAAAAAAAGAAAAAACATGGAGAAGGTATAGGAAAAGAAAGGTGAAAAAAACACTTTGAAACCCTGTTAGGGGCAGTGGAAGACGATAGGGAAAATGACACGCAACAAGAAATGGAAAGGGAAGCTGGCAGTTCTGGAAAGGATGACAATGAGGACAAAGAGGATCAGGACGCAGATGAATTATTAAATGGAGAAATCTCGTTTGAAGAATTTGAAAAATGTATAAGGAAGATGAAGAACGGAAAAGCGGCAGGAGAGGATGGGATCGCAATAGAATTCATCAAAGGACTAAGAGGTGAATGGAGAAGAGAATGCTATCTAACAATTAACGAATTGTGGAAAAGCGGACAGCTAGCGAAGGGATGGGAAAAAGCGAACATAGCCTCTATTTTTAAGGGAGGGGAAGAAGATGATACAGGGAATTATAGAGGAGTTTCACTTTTGGACACTGGCTACAAAATAATTACCTCGATTATGGACGAACGTACAAGGAAGTGGATGGAAGCGGGAAATAGATACAGAGAATCACAAGCAGGCTTCAGGAAAAAAAGATCCACGAGAGATCACGTATTTGCCCTCAATTCACTGATAAACAACAGATTGAAATCAAAGGGTCGAAAGCTGTACGTAGCCTTCGTTGACTTTAAAAAGGCTTTCGATACAGTAGACAGGGAGCTACTATTTAGAAAATTGATTAAAAATGGAATAAAAGGGAGAATGTTAGAAATGATAAGAAAAATCTACCATGAAACTGTTAATCAAGTAATTACGGAAGAAGGATAAACGGACAGTTTTATAACCAGAAGAGGCGTAAAACAAGGGTGTCCACTAAGCCCTACTCTATTCAACATTTTCATAGATGATATGGACGAAATTCGGGAAAAAAAGAAGACAGGTGGTTCAGTTGTGGGGAAAATTAAGATCTTCGCTTTTAAATTTGCGGATGATCTGGCAATCGTAGCGGAATATCCCGAGGAAATGTAGTCAATGATTGAAGAACTACAAGGGTATGTTACCAAAAATAAATTAGAAATAAACGTGGGAAAAACAAAAATAATGATATTTAAAAGTAGGGGCAGGAAAGGAAATGAGAGGAACTTGGAAATAATGGGACAGAAGATCGAGAAAGTGGACCATTTTAAATATTTAGGATTTTGGTTTGGAAGCGGAGGAACATTCAACAAACATATAAAAATCATGACAGCAAAGCTACGAAGAGCAGCGAATACAGCATGGGGGATCATGACGAGGGCCAGAATCGGAGGACTGAATAAAAGACTATATCTCATGGATGTTTTGGCGAAATCGGGAGGTTTATACGGAGTAGAAACCTGGGATTGGGAGAAAAAAAGTGAGCTTGAAAGAGCACAGGCGAGATTTATCAAGATGAGCATGGGACTAGACAATAATACACCGAATCATATTTGGAGGGCAGAAGCTAAAAGAAGTAGTCTTGAAATTGAAGCAAAAGAGAGAGCCTGTAGGTACATGATGGAAATTGCTCAAATGGAGGAACACAGATGGCCAAAGATTTGTCTCATGGAAGAGATAAGAGCCATTAGGAATAACAATCCATCCCCGTGGGGCAAGAACCTAAAACAAACTCTAAAGGAATTAGGAATTCTGGAAATTCTGGAGTGGATAGGGATAGAGGGAAAGGAACAGGCAATAAGAGAACAAATAAAAAAGAGAGGAAGATAGAGTAAAGATCAATGAGTCCTCGTACTGTAACTTGTACTGTAAATGGAAACTGTCAGATGAAGAAGAGAGTTACTGGAAAATAAAGAATATAGGTCTCGCCGAAAAAATCCAATGGGCAAGGATACGCTGCGGTAACGTTGGAAAAGCTGGTAATAAGGGATTCGAAAATGTTGATTGCCGATTCTGTGAGGAAGAAGAGGAAAACTTGAGTCATATTTGGACGTGCAAAGAAGCTAGATCTCTAATAGATGCAAGATGGGTCAACGAAGTCGACGAATGGCTACAAAAAAATAAAGAAAATGAGTTTACAGAATATCTGTGTAAAACACTAAAAGGAAAGCCGGTTTTAGGGATCTGTAAATATGCTAAACAATTTGAAGAGCTCGCTAAAGATTATAAAAAGGACAGTTAAATTATTATTATTATTATTGTGAATAGTTTTTGCAGTGCGGGTTAAAAAAAAATCTAGATACGTTATTCATTAGTCTGTTTACAACATTTACTTCTAGTTTTATAAAGAATTATTATATACTAAATTTTTAATATTTCGAATTGTGATATATTAACTTAAGAGAGGGTTAACAAAAATGTATAAATCAAAAATGATGTACATGGAGAAATAAATCTAATAAATCTAAATCTATTAAATGTCTTTAAATGCTCAGACCAATTTATAATAATAAATTTAGTCATTCTTATTAATTTTCCAGCATATTTTTTACACTGTGGAAAATTACATGTTTATTAGAATATTTTCTACTGGCTGAAAAATTTACAGTTTTCAGTACCTCATACATTTCAATTTCATATTTTACAATAAACAATAAATATTTTAATAAAAATCTTATCATTTCGTGATCTTCATACTTTTGAAATCATTCCTGCTAACTATCATAATTTTTAAAAATTTGTACGACTTTCATCGAAATACAATGGAATGACTTTACACAAAGTTTGATTATCCTAGTATAAATAGGCCGAGCTCTAGCATAGGTGCATAATCCACCCTTTTTGTAGTTTTTCATTTTTTCTTGATATACTGAAGAGAATTAATTAGAGTTTATTGAATATCTTTTTGTAATCTGCATGTAAAACTACACTAGTATATACTAAATTTCAGCTCTCTAGTTCAAATATTGTAGAAGTTAGTAGAAGAAATTCTGTTTTCAAAAATTTGTGGTTTTTTTTGTCAACGCTATTACCATTAATTCAAATCACGTTCGTTAAATTTTAAGTATAATCTACATGTGAAATTATAAATGTATAACAAATTTCAGGTCTCTATTTCAAATAGTTTCGGAATTAGAAGGGACAAAAAGATAACAAAAAGAAGGCAGAAGTAGAAAATACGTAATGTATAATAATTGTATAATGAAACATTCTTAAGATATTTTACCCGTAGAACGTGCTCTCTGCTTAGTTAAGACTGGCGATTGAGGCAGAACACTTTTTGACATCATTAAATCCAACTTTCTTTTTAAATTTTCTTTATTCCTTTCATTTCTTGCATGAGATGCATCTCTCTAAATTAAAGACATAAGAAATAATAATTGTTAATATAGGATGAGTCTGTTATACATTGAAGGGATTGCAAGTTAATTTTACATAATTTTATTTTAACACGTCCCTGTTCGGGAAGGGCGGTCTATTTGGTGAGGGAGCGCAACGGTCCACAGCAGGGTGCCCACCACATCTTCCGTTGTAAATTCCTTGACTTTTCCCTGATTTCCCTGACCAAATCGAATTTTTCCCCCTGACTTTATAAAGTCATTATTTTATAAGAAGGAAATAAAATAGGTTTTTAAAATAAATAACTACACTCTAAATAATTTGTATCAGTCGAATTCCATTGACGATCAGTGAAACATGATGAATTCGCAGTAAGCGAGGTTTTCTTTATTTCATCAGTCAAATTTTAACTTAAATTCAGTTAAATTTTATTGATTGACAGTAGAATTTGACTGATTATTATCAGTAACGCATTTTCAATGAATGAATCAGTCCATCTACTGTACCAACGGCCAGTAAAACAAATTCTACTGGTTCCCAATCAAATTCTACTTAGAATCAGTGAAATTCAATTGGTTGTCAGTTAAAAACTTAACTGATTGACTTGGTAAACGAGTTTTCTTTATTTCATCAGCCAAACTTCACTGATTTAAAACTTAGAGTGTATAAATTTCATTAATCTTTAAAGTGTCATAATTTAATTATTTAAATACAAAGTAAAATGTCGAGGGGTCGTCAATTCGTGATTAGGCATGTACGAAGAATATATTCTCAAAAGAATATGATGGGAATATTTGAGAATACTGGAGAATACTTGAGAATACTTGGTAATTTGGAATATTTAAAATATACGGCAATTAATAAAAATATCCTTGAATATGTGAGAATATACGGCAAATTATAGGAATATCCTTGAATATGTGAGAATGTTTCAATATATAAAAATATTACAGAATACTGGAAAATTATGGTTCATTATGAAATTTTATGAAATATTCTTGAATGTTTTATTCAAATTATAACTGAATAAATTAAATATTACACACAGATGTTTGAAAAAAATATGCATATTATTAAATTATATAATTAAATTTAAAAGCAATAAATTAAGAACAATTATTTGTTTAAACAGTAATCAGCAGCTTCATTAAAAAATAATTTTTAATTTCAAAAAATACCTACGTTCACTAAATTGTTAAATTAGAAAAAACTCCTTTATCATAGGGTAATCTTAACAAAAGTTATCAGTTAACAACAATAATTCGTTTAAATAATAATCAGCTGCCACATTAACAAATTAATTTAATTTCAAATATGTTTTATGCGCAGTAAACTGTAAAATTATGAAAAAACTCCACTGCTTTTGGTTAATTCTAACGAAAATTAACAATTAACAACACTTATTTGTCTAAACTTTTTTTAATAACTGTTGTGACTAGTTTAGCACAGTACCTTATTTTGACAAAAAAACTTAAAAAAACTTTAAATCAGTGCAGTAATTCAATACAAAAACCACTTTTTTGCATTTATTGTGGTTTTTTACAACTCTATAAAAATATTGTAAAATAAATTATGGGATACTATTTCTTAAAAATTTTTCAACAACTGGTTCGATTCATAACTGATTTATCAAAATCAGTACAGCTTATGAGCTTTGAAAAGTAACAAAGTTTTAGAAAAAGTATATTCTTCAACTATCAACGTTGAATTTTTTATTCTTGGACAAGGAATAGTACAAACAAAGTATGAAATTATTCAAATTGTACCGAATTCAAAAGCTGAAATTTAAAAAAATATGTTAAAATATTTGAGTTCATTGAAGAATACTCAAGAATATTTCAGAATACTTAAGAATATTGTGGAATATTTCGAAATATTTTGGAGTACCTAAGAATATTTGGGAACATTGAATACGTATTGGAATATATGGGAATATCTGGCGAATATACGAAGAATACCTTAGTTGACGATCCCTCGGGTGCCAACGATTGAAAATTTATATGCCAAAGACTGGGGTTTTGACTGCCAACGACTGGAACTTTGTATCAGCATATAATTATTTGATAATTCTAAAGTTTCAGTGTATTTTTATCTTAAATAATTGATCATTGCATTGCATTCTGCATTAAATGTTGAATATATTCATCACTATAAGTTTTGAATTATATTAAATTTAATATGTAAATTTAATTCTTAAAGTCGAAATTTGACCTTAAGGTGCCAACCACTGGAGCTCTTACCCTATTAAATGATATATCCTTGTTTAGATTTAAAGAATTATTTCTTAGCTTTTTTCCTGTCTGACCAAAAGTGAGCCGAATAGCCCCGGTCTCCCATAACGTTAAAAATATTTTAAATGTCAATTTTTATAAAATTTTAATGCAAACGATAAAATGATTTAAATCATTGCAACCCTAATGATGGTATTAACAGTGGCATACGACATGGGGGAAATTCAGGGCATTGCCTTGGGACCCTGGAAAGGTTCACCTATTAATTAATATCTAAAAAGACCATTTCCGATGATTAGCACGGACTTTGCCTTAGAGCCCTGAGCTCTCTTGTTATACGCTACTGGTATTAATATATTGTATCGGATAAGTTGTATGATTGTATTCAATATACCTTTTTAGCAGCTTCTCTTAATCTTTGAGTTGTATCTCTGTTCTCAAACTCTTCGCTTTCACTTTCGTGGGTACATTTAGTGAAGCGCAGACGAGTATTTGTTTTCTGTAGATCATCAATTTGAGAATTCAAATCTTCAGCAGATACTACAAAAACAATGCATAAATTATATTAATTCTAATCATAGTCAATTTTCACAACACGTTTGTAAATGTTAAAAGTCACAACTTCAAGGAATAAACGACGAATGTCGAAAATATTATATAATATAAAAAAATGTCAATTAGAATTTTTTTTATATGGGTAAATCTCTAGAACTTTTAACCTTTAAGTATCTAATGTTTATAAAACAATTAAGTAATATCCCAGAGGGCACACTTGGTTTAAAAACGTTCCAAGAACGTATTTAAGTTTCTTTAGGAAGTTTTAGAGACGTTCCGGACTTGCCCCCATAGACTATGTTTTAAGGACGTAAATAAAACATTTTTAAAACGTCCCAAAAACATTTTATGTCTGGCCAAATAACGTTCTTAAAACGACAGGTAACACCTTTTGGTCATTAAAAAAAAATTGCTACAATTAAAATTCTTTCAAGTACCTCACTAAAAAAAGTGTTTAAGGAGGTTCTATCGTAAAGTGAATTCATGTTACCATTTTCATGAAATTTGGTATACAAGTAGATAAAGGTTTAATATGGATGTAGTTAAATTTTTGAGACCTCTAGGAACTTGTGAAAAAAGTTATAAGCGTTTTTGTTTTTCAACATTCAACATTGAGTCCTATGAGAATATAGACATATTTACTTTTCACAAAGTATTTGTTGTTAAGAAATTGATGAACATTTTTTTGAAACAGAAAGAATATATGAAGTTTAAATATCTCTTTAAAAAAGTATCAAAAAGTACCTGTGAGAGTTGCAATAAATAAATTTATGAAGAAATGACACGTTTTGAGGGTTATGATGAGATGAACATTGGCAAATTTAGAGGTTAGGATCGGCGGGAATTATTTATATAAAATTCATTCGTGACAATAGGTAAAAAACCATTCAGAAATTGAAAGCAAATCTTATTTTTAAAGATAATTAATTATTTCTAAACATTTTAATAAAATATTAGAGTAGAATACTACAATAATTAAAATAAGCAACCGTTCAACGTTTTCAAATTTAAAATTGTACCAAGAGGGTCAAATTAAATTCGTACCCGAAAAATGGTTTTTCTTTTGATTAGCTATGTCAACCGATAGAACCTCCTTAAGCGCAGTATTACTTCGGTAAGGAGGCTTGCATTAAAAATTCAGGGTGGCCACAGTATTCATATTTTTAAATTCGCTAAATTTTCCTAGATTTTCAGGTAAAAAACATAATGGTTAAGATAAGGAACGATCATTGACATAAACGAAAATAAATTTTATTACTTTTTTCGTTAGATGATTTTGAGTGCATTTTTCTCAACATTGATTCACTTTCAGAATTATTTTATAAGGTTTCTTGAGTACGAACTGAAGACTAATTATTTTAAAATTGTTATTATTTCTTTAAAAATATGAGTTTAAGGCACTTTAAAGTACAGAAGGTACAGAAAATTAGAATATTATCAGCTATTAGAAAATACGTGAAGAGAGATGCAATTATAAGGGCATATCTCTAGAAATGTTAACTTTGCAATAAAAAAAAAACTATTTTTAAATTTCGGAGCACAGTATTGAAACTATGTTTACATAAACCTCAAGTACCAAGCTTTCAAATTTTACAAATGGACAGATAAAAAATATCATCATCAAAAAGTTGTTGATTATTTAAAATATGAATTATTGTTAACCTGTGGAAAAAGAAATATAAGGGCATGTGATTCGGACACTAAAATTCGCATAGGAGCTCTGTGCAAAAATTGGTGACCTTGATACATACCCTTAACAGGTAGTTGCTTGTTATGTTAAGAAACAGTTGAAAGAAATTGAATAAGGTTATAATTTCTAAAATATGATAAATGAAATATTTAAATTTAACATTCTTAAATGATTCAAATTCGTTTCTCTTTTTCCCTTTTTCTTCTGCACTTTATCTTTTTACAGAATTACATTTTTTGGATTCATACATTTTTAATCAAGGACAGTTTCTATATAAAATATTAAGAATCGGCAACTTCATACTACAAAATTTCTTAGTAACGAATTTCGGTCGATTACGGTCGAAAGTAATTGATAAATATTTTAACATTATCTTCGCAATAAAATATTTTTTTAACATTGTTGAAAATCGTACATTAAAAGTGGAATAATAATTATTTTCCTATTCAATAAATGTAAAATGTTTTGAAAATGATTGCTCGTATCAAGAATTAATATTTCCAACAAAAGTCAGGTAAAAATTTATTGCAAATATCAAAATATATCATAAGGACATGTACATATATGCGGTTGGGTGTAGATTATTTCTTCTGAAGAAAATTAGCCATAATTAATTAAAATCGAATCATTTTTAAACAAAAATACGATAAGAATGTGAAAGGTAATTATAATTACAACCATTATTAGCTGTCAAAAATTTTTAGCTGTAACTAATTTTCTTTGAAAATTGTAAAACTGGATCCTTAAAAATTTTGTGAAATAAATTTTAAATATATTTTCATTACAATACATTAACAAATTTGAACAAGTTTAAAAATAATAAATTAAATAATATTAAAAAATAATAAATCAAATTAATTACATTAATCTCAGTTGAGTACATCCCGGTAAGAAGGCTTGAATTGGACATACTTCAATATTTCAGGATTGTAACAGAATACTAATTTTGAATGATATACTAAATATATTTTAAAGAATTTTCAGTTAAATTAAATAAAAAAATAAAACAAATTTTGTAATTTAAAACCTTCCAAGATATATGTATATTTCTATTCATTTTTTGTCGCAATAGAAATGGCTAATGATTCCACAAAATGGCGCTATACAGACTATACATTGCTTGTCGCGGACAGAGTAAAATTGTCAAATTACTTCTCCCGACTGTTAAAGTACATGTTTCAAAGAAGCAGAAACTTAATAATCCGAAACAGTTAAGATTAATCTTACCTCCAAGAAGACAAATCTTTGCTTTATAGTATTCACCATCAGTCCACTTTACTTCGTAGCACTTTCTTCTTTCAAAATCAGATTTGTGTTGAGGCTGAAAGTTTTTGCAATACTGTACCTCTGTAGTATAAAACGATCTGTCAATGCAGAAACGTACATGGATGTGAGTAATCATTCCTTTTTCCATTTTTTTTCAATTGAGCATAAAACTGAACTCTTCAAAATGCACACTTTCCTCAGCATAACTTGAAAACTGCCAGGACAGTCAGGGCACTGATACTGCACATTGCAAGTAGCGAATCGAGAGCAGTGATGGGAAGTGACACGTCACTTTAGGTCTTGGTGTTACCATGAGTCATGAGGTCATGACTGCCGTGAGTGCGACAAGCTGGAACTGGGAAGGCAAATCTGAACACCGGTGTACAGTCGCCGCCATATATGCCTTAACATCCGGCCAAAAAATCCACTAGCAAAATTCTCGTTTGAAGTGATTTCCCATCCGTGGTATCCTATTAAAGAGAAGGGAACCACGGATGGGAAATCACTTCAAACGAGAATTTTGCTAGT
>WNHD01001444.1:0-19036 GCA_011057455.1 Ganaspis sp. Gsp50 | reverse complement strand
AAAATTCCTTTTTTAAGAAAAATTTAATATGAATTATGAAATATTATGAAATATGTATTTTGAATTTGAAAAAAAGTAAGAAGAATTAAGCAAATTGTACATAAACATAAATAAATTGTAAAAAAAATCGAGGGAGCGTTAGCGCTAGTTAATAATTAATATTATAATATTTTGTACGTAGATGTGTGATTATATATTACATAAGAAAATAAAATCTTAAGAATTATAAAAATCTATAAAGGCAAAAGGAAAGACAAATATTATAATAAAAACCGAAAAATGTAAACTGAAAATATTTGTTAAATAGAAGCTGTTATGGTTTTAATTGAAATGGATTTTTTACTTGTAATCATCCACAAAGAGACTCCTGCTATCATTGTTTCTCAACATTTCTGACAAAACCCTTGTAAAAGATGCAATTAAGGTGGAACATACTTCTGAAGCACGTACTTGTCACTACCTTTATCATAGTCTTCCTTAATGAAAAGAGTGTGATGAACTGTACTTTAACATTCTTTAATATTCCTATTGTCGTTGTCAATCATCCCTTTTGGAATGGTATAGTTAAAAATCAAGGTATCAGAAAGGAAAATGCATTGTTATGACCAGAGAAGTTAGATACATCTCATAACAGATATAAAGAAGATATGTTTGAAGAAAATCATTGTCCGAAACTTCTCAAAGTAATTGATTAATTACTAGATCCTGAAATTTATAAGCTCATAGAATTATTCCGTGATGTTCAAAAAAGTTCTGGAGTTTCTCAAACCTTTAAAATCCATATTATTCTGAAACACTAAAAACAATCCGTTTTATTCTTGAGTTGTGATGGTTTAAGATTGTGGTGGGAGCAGTCTGGGCAGTAGATTCATGGGGAAATCATTACATTTTGGTATAGGCATAAAATAAATATGATCGAAAAATCAACTCCTGTGAGCAGATTCAAGCTATGTGTAGTTGCATTTCCATCCCAGGAAATCTGAATATAAAGAACCCAATATTAAATACAATGTTGAGTACTTAGATGTGTCATTATATATTGAAACTTAAAAAATATATAAATATAGAAACAACGAAGAACAACAGAAAAACCTGTACACTAACAATAAATTGCCTTCACGTGGCTTGGCTTGAAAATATTTAATACCGGCTAAACTTACTGAAATTTATCAACGCTTCCTGCATACCGTCTACGTCTTCTTTTATGCACACTCTATTCCTTTTCTGCACACTTTGTACCAAGCAAGCGCAACTAACATTACTAACATTACTTCTTTTGTTATAAACATTAAAATTTTAGCGCGTTAAACCTATTACAATTTATGGATTATATTCTATCTCTTGGCCTATGAAAATGTCCTTCTATCGATTTTTATTTTTTAACGAAAATTGAGTTGTGTTGCTCTTTCATTTCCAAAAAGCAAAAATTGTTTCCTTTTTGCTTCCTTAAGAGGAAGCTTTGTTTTTCTTCATATTTAACTTTTTTAAAAATTACTTTAAATAAAATTTCCTTTACATATAAATGTGTCATATATGTCCCTGATCAAATGTCCGGATATATGTATGTATGTATGTATGTATGTTTGTGTTTGTGTTTGTGTGTGTGGATACACACGATAACTTCTAAACGATTTAAGATATTTTAAAAAAATGTATACGGTATGTTTTAGTTTAAATATCTCAAAATGGATGCAAGAATTTCTAAAATAATTCAAAACTTTAGACTTTAAAAATTAATTTATTATAAAAAACATACTTTTTACCCTTTATTACTATTTTCTTATATTATTAACAGATAATGGTCATCTTCATGTTATTTCTTGAGAAAAAACAAACAAAATGACCTATATTCATTTTGTTTTTCTTTGCAAAATTATAAAATTATTGTCAATTTAGCTCTAGAAGTGACATCTCGCTTTCTTGAGGGCACGATAAATGGAGAACGATCTAAAAAATCTTAATAAAATTTGTAGGGGTTATTTTTAGTTTCAAGATCTCAAAATTAACGGAGCGAATTCCTAAAATATTGAAAACTTTAAATTAAAAAAAAGAAGTTTTGATAAATCCCGTGATTTTTACTCATTATCTTATTCTATTAAAATTAGCAGATAATCGTCCTAAATAATAATGAGGAAGCAAAGTGTTCATGAAATTAATAAACTATGCTCATAGTCAATTCGAGAAAAAATTCACAACTAGTATTAATTTGTTTGTCATAAAGCCTCAAAGATAGACATGTCATGCGCATTACATTTTCCATCTTCTCTTTAATCGGATATCCTGTAAAGTTAGCGTTTTCGCCGCAAGGTCCTTTTCTCCTTAGAGCCTCACAAATATATGTTACGGTCAATGTTGATTATTGGGCATTATCGATAATGCCCGGTGAATGTCTAAAAATAGGCACATTATTCGATTTTTCGGCAAATGTCGTTGAGTTAAAATACTTATATGTAAAAATTACTTAGTACTTAAATAGATCTGCTTAAAAAGTTAGGTGAACTTTACCTAACAGGTCATGTGAATTATACTTAATACAGTGACCCTCCTAATAGCGGACACCTCTCTTAACGAAGACACAATTCTACAGAATAACGGACACTTGACCGATTGTTGATTTTAATTTAAAAGTTGAGCAATCAATAAAATGCAGTTTTTTTTACTATGAACACGATAATTCGCAATAGAATCATCGTAAACCCAATTTTCTTGAAAAATACAAAATAAAATAATACAAATTCTCAAAAATAAATGTGAAAAGTTAATTGTCTGCTCTTTTTTAAAAAATTAATGTTAAAATAATAAAATATAAAAAACTTAAGTATTTGTGAAAAAAAAATAAAATGCTCATAACATACGAAAAAGTACAAATACAGTTTGATTTTTTTGTTTCTGATGATTCTGTGACGAGTTTTCGTGTTCACTACAAACAAGTGCTTGTTGTGAGACAATTCACTTTTACTTACTCAATTTTTAATATTTTGAAATAAAAATGTAAGAAAATATTGTTTAAATGTTGCATTACTGCATGAACATTGATATGATTGAATATATTTTAGAATATATCACTGAACATTTTAGGTAAATTATACTTAACAAATTAAGTAAATACTACATAAATGGTGTTACGTAGATTTAACTTAACTAAATTTGGTACATTTCACTTGCAATTGTTCTCCGTGTGTTAGTTTAACGGATGTGCCCAAAACAAGTGTAAGTGTTTCAAGAATAAAGAAATGAACTTCGAAATGTCATAGCAGTCTTTTCTGCAACAATAAATAAATAAAACATTTCTGCTAATTCAATTTCTTACTTTCGTTTTATTCTAAAATAACATTGCCCAAAAGCAAGTGGACAGCACTGTCAAGATTGATCGGGCATTGTTGCCAATGTGAAATAAATAATCAACATTGACCGTAACATATATATGAATTACCATAACATTCAATGTTAAATTTTAAAAAACAAATAAAACAGTGTGTGCAGAAACCGCATAAAACCATACAACAAAATTGTTCAGAAATCAATAAAAACTGTTTTTCTTCTAATTGTGGGAATTTTTTTTAATTCTGCTTTTTTTATTATATTCTACTAATCGGTAGGTTTAAAAATTTGGTATGGTTGATTTATTTTTTAATTAATATAAGGTATAAAAAAATTAAAATAACTTTTGGACTTATGCTGTTTCTGCACTAAATGAAATGAAAAACGCAAGAAACGCAGTAAAGAAGTTTGTTATCACATTTTTATTAAGTATTTAGTAACATTTGTTAAAAATATTCAATTTAGATAGTTTTTATTAACATTTTTAATTATAACTTTTATTAATATAAATACTATCGTACTTTTATTAAAATATGTAATTTCCAGATTTTACAGAGTTAAATATTACGTAAAATTACAAAAATGGTGCAAGTTTTATCCAAAAAAGTTAATAAATTAAGAATATAATGTTAAATTACCAGATAAAATATTTTAGGATACCAACATAACCTCAAAATGTACGAAACGAAAATTTGATTAATTTTTTAAAAGGGTTTAGAGCACGAAGTAGAATAAGGAGACTCCACGGCCATGTACATAGAAAGAAAATCTGGTCCAACAATAGGGCGAACTCTATTCCTGCTCTAAGGTAGGGCGCTGTTGAGCCTGACCTCTGTGCGAAAATGTAAAACTAAACGGTTTGTTTTGATTTGTTTGCTTTTTGACACTTTGAATGCAAAAACTTATTCGTACTTGTTGACATTGTTTTTTGAAAAGGTAAAACAATTGAAGTGAACGTTCTTAATTATTTTTAATAAGTTTTGCAAACTTGAAAATAGCACAAAGCAGAAGACATAATATTATTCAATATTTTCACACCAGAGTTCGCGGTCAACAGCGCACTACCAGAAGTCTGATTATATAGTTCGCCCTATTCTGGAACAATATTTTTCTAACCGTGGAGTCTCCTTATTCTACTTCGTGGTTCAGAGTTTAGCAACTCACGTAATATTTTAACAGATTGTGTAGCTTCATGTAAAGATATTTTTTCAATAAAAAAGTGATTTTCGAAAAAAATGGACTTATGCGGTTTCTGCACAAACTGTTTCAAATATGTTTCAATCAAATTATGAATTTATCAAGTAGATCGTCTTCGTTCCACGTTTGATCTCATTTCAATGTTTTTTAAAAAATCAAAGTTAAGTTAGTTAAAATTAAGTAAATTATCACTGAATATCTTTTACTAATGCCTCCTTTATAGATTTTTATTAAAATAACCTTTAGAAATTTCTAAATTTAGGTTAACAATGTTCATAATTTTTAGTATTAACTTTGGAATTTTCAAAGATATTTTAATGACAATTAATGTTAATTGAATTAATTTACGTTCAGTTAATAAATTCAGTGATTATTATTTAATTGATTTTGACAAAATTAACTTTGATTTTTCACAAAAAATTAAAACGGGATCAAAAGTAGATTAAATACGGTCCACTAACGATCTGGCAGATCTGCCAGGGATATAAAACCTTATTATGTATCAGCGGTCGAAATGTTGTTAAAAACGGTAATGTTGATTCTCTTTAGGATATAACCTCCTTAAGCCATTGATTAATTAATTCTCTACTTGTTAAAATTATGGCGTTTACGACAATTTCTAATTTATGAATTAAAGTGAGAATTCTGTAAACATTATGAAGAAGTAATTTAAAAGCTTATTTAATTGTTTATTAGAACACGTTACTTTAAATTTGTCATTTTTATTACTTTTTTTGAAGGGGACTTTCTGGATTCAAAAATAATTTGATAAAAGTCGATTCTTTTTCTTTGCTTCATAATCCTGGATCACTAAACTATATTATCTAGTGGAAATCTTAACTGCGTTTTTCTCAAAATCAAACTTTTGAAACTGGTTCACGACACTTTTCTCAAAATCTTCTGAACCGATTTTGAAAACTCAAGTACCGTTCTGTATATTATCAAATAAACTAGACAATAAACCTTGAAAACTTTATTTTTCTATTATCTGTTTTATTTTACAAGGACCAATTGTCCTAAAAATATCGCTTCTTTTAAACTTTCCCAGAAAAAGGTGTATAAAATGTTTAAAAAAATATAAAAAATATGGTTTTATAGGTTTATTATCTAATATTGAACCTTATGAAGAGAATCCTGTTTGAATCGCAATTGACAAACCTAGCCGGCTTCTCATATAGGCGTTCTTGAAATAAGGAAGTGGGAAATTGTAAGAGGTAAGGTCACGACAACGACGAAAAGTATGTAAATGTGAATCCAGCTTTTATAATTTTGACATGTTCCAAGAAAGACCGAATTATATATTTCGTAGAAACAAGGATTCAAAATTCAAGCTTTGGTGTAGAAAGACGGACCGAATTGTTGAAGTAAAGAACCACGTCTTGTAGGTGAGACTCCAGTGCTTTATGATTTTGTTCGCAAGTAAATTAGAAATAGCTAACAATTAAGGTGTGCGTTCTTAATGTGTTAAGCGTGGCTGTTTTGTTTGTACGGTAAATATCGGAAATCGAGGTCAAACCCCGAAGCCGATCGCCGGATTTGATTGCTAACCATCTGATTGGCGAAGCTGCGCATTACAATTAAATTGATGACAGGACTTCTGGAGAACGTTTTCTTACTCTCTGCAGATCTCTATTTCCGTGAGTCGTATATAAGTTTAATACTGTTTCGACAATATTGTAAAGAAGAATTAAGACATCTCTGAATGAATCTGCATACGTATAATTTTATCATTAGAGAAGAATACTTTATTGAATGTAAATCTCGAGTCACTGTTTTGAAATTCTATTTCTAGTTCCTCATTATTACGAAATTGTTACAATAGGATACTGTTTGCACTATGAAGCCGAGCATTAGTTGCGTTAAACAAAATGTTACAGGCAAATATTTTTGAATCACCCAACAGCGCGTACTGTAATCCTATTAGAGCTGTATAGAGGAAAGATGGGACAGTGAGTTTATGCCTAGACTCAAGGCGTCTTAAGGCAATGATAGAAAATGATTAAGAGGGAAAACCAGCTGTTGGAGATATTCCCTAAAAATATCATGGAACAACGCATTTCTTCACATCCGATATGACTGATGGGTATTACCACGTGCGTTAGCAAAAGAATCGCGAAAATACACCGCTTTCGTAATAGAGGGCAAAAGTTACCAATTCGTAAGAATTCCGATGGGCTTAAGGACCGCAGGCGCTATTTTCATGAGAGCGATACGTATGAGTTTCGTGGATGAATTGCAAGCATTTTTGACAGCGTACATAGATGATTTATTTGTAAACTCCTGAAGTTTTGAAGAGCACCTATGTAATTTGAAAAAATTATTTAAGAGGTATTTGGAAGTCTGTCTGATATTACAATTGAATAAAACAATATTTTGTAGATCGGAGGTGTCTTTAGTGGGATTTCTGTTGTGGGTCCAAGGATTCAAGTTTAATCCCGAAAAGGTATCTGGGGTAAAAGAAATGTCAGAACTACATTCTTGTGAAGAGCTGATGAGAGTCTTGGGACACATGGGCTATTATCGGGGATTTGTCGTGAAATTTGATGTATATATTCAAAGCCTTTAGAGATATCTTGAGCACGAAAAATAAATTTAAGTGGAATGACATTCACGCACAGTCGTTCAATGACTTGAAAGAACGGTTCATAGATTATGTGATAATGAATCGCTATATTTCAAACAAACCGTTTCGCTTACAAGCGGACTCCAGTAAAGCTGAAATTAGTGCTGTTTTGTACCAAGTTGGCGGACAGGGGAATTCGCGTATAGTATAGTTAATCAGTCGTACATTAACGAAGCATGAGTCTGATTATGTATCTACGGAACTGAAGTTGCTGGATATAGTATACGCAGTCTTCAATCTACTTATATACTTGCTGAGACAGAAGTTCCTTATAATTACAGATCATCATTCCTTTACTTTCCTCATGTAAACACCTTTTCACAATGTACGATTGATAAAATAAGATAAGATTGATAAGATCATACAAGAATTTTTGTTTGAGATAAGCCACTGTAAGGTTAAAGATAATATTTTGGACGATTATTTCAGTCGTTACTTTCCCCAGGTGGAAAAAAATCTAGCGAGTTTGGAGGGATCAGAATCAAGGTCAACGAATGACATAATCATTACTATATCTTCAGTAGATAGATTGAATTTACCGGAGTTGAAAAATATAAAGGAGTTGCAGGATCGTTACCCCGCGTTGGTAAAGTTAAAGATGTCAAATGATGATGCGTATCACCCTGAGGAAAACATTTTGTTTCATAAAACCCAGAATGACTAAAGACATTGGGTTGCAATCCCATCGGATATCTGAGACAATTTGATCGAATCAGTCCATGAACGTTCAGGGCATATTGACGTTTATAAAACATTAAAAGCGTTAGAAAAACTCTACTATTGTCGCGAAATGCAAAAGCAGGTAAAGAGGATGGTTAGGAATTGCGATCTCTGCTGAAGAATAAAAAGCTTAAATTATTCCAAGGAAGGGTCTTTCATGCACGTCCGGTTGAGACATGGGGGAAATTTGGTAGCGATTGTTTTTTTTTTTTTGAGACGTCAACGGAAGTTATCAAATATATCTTGGTTGTTTTGGATGTGTTTTCCAAATTAGTGCGCTTATATCCTCTAAAAAGAGAATCGGCTCGAAGCGCAATTAATAGGATCGGTCAATATATTTAAGAAGTTAATAAGCCTCAACGAATATTGACCGATCATGGCGCATACAATTCACGTCCATAGCATGGAAAACGTTCTTAAGAAGAAACCATATCGAGATGGTTTACTGCTCGCTACGGCTTCCACAGTCCGATCCGTCGAAACGTACAATGAGGAAGATCAGAAGGTTGTTCCGAAAGATTTGCACGAAGTGTTACTCGGCATGGACCAGGAATGTCAAAAGAATTGAACAGTGGCTAAATGTAGCTGTAAGTCACGCAACTAATTACAGCCCAGTTGAATTGCGTTTCGGAGACCGGGTTCGAGACAAATTCCAGTCGATTTTCAAGTTCCCTGCGTGAGTAGAGGAATCTCATGCTGTGTAAAGAGCAGTGCCAAAGATCTATTTCTCGAATAAATATTGATGCAGAAGACAAGGTTTTGTTAAAAATACCACGGTTGTCATGCAAGGAAAATTGTCAAATTGATAACCTTTCTCATACTTTTTATGTACCCCACTTGATAACTAAGAAATTTAATGATAATGCGTTTGAGCTTTCAGAGGTTGACCCTTCTCGAATAAAGAGTCATTTTAATAAAAAATCGGTCGACCTTAGAAGACACGATTAGCCGGAAAGAAGATGTTTAGATTATAGTCATGTGCCAGCGATGTAATTAATGACCGATTGACAAAAAGACATAAGCTGTATTAAAATGAATGTAAAATGACAAATGTTACTATTATTTTGTTCGAGTAAAATTTGTAAAATATTGTCCCAAATAAAAGGAGAAGTATGTAACGGTGCGAAGGTATCGCAATTAAAAATCCTAGCAGAATTCCCATAAAGGCGTTCTCGAAATAAGGAAGTGGGGAATTGTAAGAAATAAAGACACTACAACGACAAAGACTGTATATATAGATTATTATTAAAACTGTTAATTTTCATCGCGTGACTGGTATTGAATATTAATAAATTGTAAGAAATAGGGACACGACAACGACAAGAACTGTATATATATTATTATTAAAACTGTTACTTTTCATCGCGCGAGTGGTACTGGATTTTTGTTAAGTAATTTATAATTTTAAAATGTCATCTTTCAACTAAATTCGTGTTTTAATCAAATTTCTGTATTTCACTTTAAGAAATATTTCATAATTTCTACAAAAATAATGTTTTTTAACCATTTTTTTTAATTGTACTCTGGACTTCCTACAGAATATTACATTGTGTTTTTTCTTCGTAAATAATTTTTTGTTCTTATCTAACCTATAGAAAATCTTCAGAAGTATGTTCACAACAAAACTCAATAATAATTTTCTTTTTAATATAAATGTCAAATTCAGTGGAGAGCTGAGCTAGAGAGTAGCATTTTTCTGATAATAATAGCCCCTGTTGACAGTATTTTATTTTTTAACGGCATAGTTAGTTTTTATTATTTTGTTAAATTTAATTAAAATATTAAGAAAAATTTACCTGCACTCTTGATTCTGGTAAATTTATTTTCAGAGCAACTTCCTCCCGCATGAAAATATCAGGATATCTGGTCTTTCCAAACAGAGCTTCTAAAACATCTAACTGAGCTCTAGTAAAGGTCGTCCGTTCACGCCGTTGTTTGCGTTGATTCATACCTTCAAAATGAAATAATAAAATCAGATTATTTTTTACATATCGATATTGGTCCACTATGGATACTCTGACACCAACTGTTAGAGAAAGAATGCACGTTTAAACTATCGAACGATAAAAAGGATGAGAAAAAAATCAGACAAAAATTAACGGAGCTATCAATAGAAATTAAACTTCAACTAGTGGCGATATGTCATATGTGTTGATCAACGAATGTATGCAGCTTATTATGAAAATTATTGTTCATTATTACCAAGAAAATAATATGTGAGTTATTTTGAATTTAAGTTGTTTTTCGCGGTCTTACTATGTAGATGGTGGCGGGCTCCTGTGAGAGCGTTGGTGTTAGTAGTGTAGTCGTTGTACTGAAAAAAGCGAACACATTTTCAATAAATGCCTGGTCAAAATTTTAACAAAGTGTGTTTTATTGCAAAATATTAATCATTTTGGCGCTCAATATGAGGCAACGTTAACTCATCGGCTGAGTTAAGGATGTTTATTAAGAGAAAAAACTTTGATAAATATCGAAAAAAGTGAATCCAGTCGAACAGAACGCTGGTATGCGGTATTACGCATCGAATTGTCGCGTGGTCGGTTCGGTGAAAAAAGTGATGTAAGACTAAAAAGTGTTAGAAAGTAAAAAATTGTCTTGCAAAAAAGGTGCAAATTAGCACAATTATAGTTCATTTAGTGCGTGGGTTAGTTTGACAAAATTAACTAAAGCAAATTGTGACATTGTGTAGTTAAACATGGCAGATCAGTTGAAAGCCTTGCGAAGGCAACGTGGAACAGTGAAATCAAACGTGACTCGAACCAAGACAGTATTGGATGGCCCAGATCCAATGTCTATTGCTAAATCGGAAAAAAATTGGAAGAACAGTGGGAAGAATTTGAACGAATCCAAAAACGGAAGGAAGAGATCAGGATTGCTGATACTGACGAGGAACAGCAAAAAATGGATGACGAAGAGGAAGATGAACGTCATGTATTTGAAACAGACTATTTTCACGTTGCAAAGAAATTGCAGACGATTATTGATTCACCAAAACGTTAAGTTGAAATAATAGCCTTGGAGTCAGCCAAGGTATCAGCGCGGGCAGCTGGTGCAGCATCCAGTTAATGGGAAAAAATCCAGCTGGTGAGAATGCAAATGTCTGGAGGAGAAGTGGTGTGAAGCTGCCACCACTAGCGGCACCAAAATTTGAAGGTGACTACAGCAAATGGATGACATTTAGAGATTGCTTCGAGGTAACTATTCTTAATGATCGACACATCCAGAATTTCCACAAGTTTTGGTATCTTCGAGGTGCATTAAAAGGAGAAGCAGCAGAATTGCTTATTGGAATTGAAACAATAACGGAAAATTATGAAGAAGCTTGGAATCTGGTAAAAAAGAACATATGATAAAAAAAGTTGAATGTTAATTCGCATTTGAATGAACTTTTGGCATTCTCAATCATTGTTAAAGAGAAATTGGGGAGGCACATTTCAATGAAAAAGTTTGTTCTTCATATTCGTAAACATTTGAAAGCGCTGCAGGCTTTAAAGCAGCCTATTCAACATTGGGACACTATTATAATCCATTTAGCAAAAAACAGATTGGACTTTGTAACACAGTCTGAATGGGCGAAATTCGTGAAAGAAAGTGAAGAGGGCGAAGATAAAATGCCAACTGCATGGAAAGAAAAATATAGGTTTTATAGTGTGAAAATCCTCCACAGTTTTAAAGCTAGCCCCACTCTTACCAATAAAGTAAGCCCGTCACGGAAAAATGTCGTGACGGCCTAGGATTATAGGAGGAATTGATGGCTTTATAGGTTGGAATCGGGCACGCTTTAAAACCATGGAAGTTTTTCACACTATAAAGCCTAGATTTTTCTTTCCGTGTGTGGAAGACTTTTTGGCATTTGTTGAGATAAAATCCAGTACACTAGAACTAGTGGAAGCTAATAAACTAAAGCGGGAAACACAAAAGCCATCGAACTGTAAAGTACTAAACGAAAAGAAAGAACGTAGTGTGACAACAGCAGTAACAGCTAAAGGAGAATGTCCTATGTGTAAAAGCAAACATGCTATCTATCAGTGTCCAGAATTTTAAGCATTGAATTCACAAGAAAGATCAAAAAAGGCTAGAGACAAACGATTGTGCATCAATTGTTTAAATCCGGGTCATATTGCAAATTTGATTCTCCAACAACATGTCACGTTCTGGGAAGTGCTCATCACGTGAGAAATGTATCCTCTCAGGTTCTTTTGTACACAGCAATAGTGTATTTGATGGACAGCAGTGGTGGTCAACATCGGTGTCGAGCTTTGTTGGATCCTGGCTCACAACTTCATTTTATAACAGATAATTAATATTGTGAAAAAATTAAGATTGGAGACCAGAAAAGCAAATCAGTGTATTGACGGTATTAACAATGTCGTAACGAATGCTGGCAGACCAACAACAATCAACATTAAATCGATTTATACCGATTATTTTGCATTAATGGAGTGCCTTGTTTTACCCAAGATTACACAAAAAACTTCCCAAGTGAAAATTAACAAAAGTTAATTGAGAATTCCAATGGATATAAATTTAGCAGATCCTACATTCGATGAACCTGGAGAAATTGCTATTCTCATCAGCGCAGAGTTGTTTTGGTCCCTATAGTGCAAAGGTCGAGTAAAACATCGTGTTGGTCAGCCCTCTCTTCATCAAACAAAGCTGGGATGGATAGTTGAAGGCGCGTTGTTTCAAGTAGGTAAAAATGCACCTGCAACTTGTCATTTAGTGACAAATGAAATGCTGAACAATTAAATCAAGAAGTTTTGGCAAGTGGAAAACTTACAAGAACCAAGGAAATGGACAACGGAAGAAATTGAATGTGATAGACTTTTTGAAGAAACTCATCAAAGACCAAACAGTATCACCACGAAGTTAAGAGTCGTGTTTGATCCATCGGCAGTAACATCGCTAGGAACGTCTTTGAATCAAAAATTACAACCAGGACCTAATTTGCAGAAAGATTTATTGGAGATAATTCTTCGTTTTCGAGCGTATCAAGTTGTGATAACGGCTGATATCACACAAATTTTTCGTCAAATTCTAGTTGACAAAGAAGATCGCAAATTACAATGCATTTTGTGGAGAGAAGATCCAAACGAAGCTATTAACATTTTTCAACTCAAGACAGTGACATATGGAACTACGTGTACTCCATATTTGGCAATCAGATGTTTGCGACAACTAACAAAAGAAGCAGAAGAAGATTTACCGAAGCAGCTCAGGCTCTAAGAGGATTATTACACGGATGACAGTTTGACGCGAACAAGGGCAGTGACGGAAACAAGTAAGATATGCAGCAAATTATCAGAAATTCTTCAATAGGGTCAGTTCGAATAAGGAAATGGAGAGCTAGTAATCCTATGGTTTTTGGCTCATCTAAATGAACAAGGCAAGTGTCAAAAGCTAGGTGTAGAATAGGTGTAGAATGTAAATATGTTTAGAATATTAATAGACATAAAAGGTTAAAAAGTGGAATATAAATAAGTGTACAGATTAGAAATAAACGTGTCAATGGTTTTGAAAAGATGTTTCTAACAGATGTAAAAAATGTTGTTAAATGGTATTTAAAATAATTATTGTTAAGTTATTGTTGTATAAATAATTATTTTTAAGTTATTGTTGAATAAATAATTGTGTAACGCATTCGATCGTAAAGCGTTCATATTAACAGTACCATGTAGAACCGGTTAAAAAGCACAAAATAACGAAAAGAGACGTGTTATCAAATATTGCACAAGTCTTCGATCCATTGGAGTTGATTGAACCGGTGTTCATTACAAGAAAGATCATCATGCAACAATTGTGAGTAAGGCAAATTGACTGGAATCAGCAAATGCCTCCAGACCTGTATACAGCTTGGTGTGCTTATTACGAGGATTTACCTAAGCTGAATGAACTTATAATTTCTAGAAACATCAATTTACGTAACGAAGGCGAAACTTTCAGTGTCATCGGGTTCTCAGATGCTTCTAAAAAAGCCCATGATTCTTGCTTGTATGCAGTGAGTAAGGATGTAAATGAGAGGATGTCTTCCCAACTTATCTGTTCAAAATCTAAGGTGGCGCCTATGAAGACAGTGTCTCTACCCCGTTTGGAACTTATGGCTGCCTCACTTCTGGCAGAATTGGTTGCGCTAGCTAAAAAAGCATATATAGAGAAAATTCGTGATACAACTTTATTCAGTGATTCAACAATTACACTTGGATGGATTAGATCAGAACCTTACGTTCTAAAAACATTTGTAGCAAATCGCGATAGAAAAATACAGAAGCTGACAGGATCTGCAAGCTGGCGCGACATCATACTCCATTAAAGGACAATCCAGCTGATTTCTTGTCCCGAGGGATTTCTGAATCAATAAAGATAAGTGGCCTTCACAACCTATTAATATTGTACCAGATTCATCAGAGATGAAAGTGTCGTTAACCGCAACCAGAGAGGAAGATATTTTTCAAGTGTCATCGAATTATTTCAAACTTATAAATATTGTAGCTTATTATTTTCGCATCAAAAGATTTTCACAGTTATTAATATCGAATCCTGAAAAAGTCAAGATGTGCCTCAATTTATCATGGGTAATTTACCAGAAGAGAGAATGAATCCGTCAGTGAAACTATTTATATGTGTTGGTGTGGACTACGCTGGTCCTTTAAAATTAAAAGAGAGTCACAGACGAGGTCGTGTACACGTGTTCAAGGCATACATAGCAATCTTTGTGTGCTTTAAAACCAAGGCAGTTCAAATTGAACTGGTGACAAGCCTTTCCACGGAATCATTTCTACCAGCCTTGCGGAGATTTAAAGCAGGACGAGGTGTCTCTAATCAAATGTTTTCAGATATTGGGTCAAATTTTATTGAGACAGCATCGGAATTGGCGGAGCTTCAAGAGTTTTTCGAAAAGCAAAATCCGAACATTACCAAATATTTAGCGCAACGAAAAATAACGTGGTCTTTCATTACTCCGAGAGCTCCACATTGTGGTGGAATGTGGGAGGCTGCTGTCAAAGTAGCCAAGCAGCGTCTCAATGTAGTAACACAAGGATTGACCTTGACCTTTGAAGAAAGCTATACATTATTGACAGAGATTAAGGCAATTATGAATTCGAGACCCTTCACTCCATTATCAAGCGATCCAACAAGTTTCGAAGTATTAACTCCTGCTCACTTTTTAATCAAATCATTCATTGATTCAACCGGACCAACCTGACTTGCTGGACATACCTGACAATCGGCTGAGCAGACGGCAATTGTTCCAAAAAATAAGACAGCATTTTTGGAAACGCTGGAATTTGGAATATTTACAAGAACTTCAAAAACGATCAAAATGGTGTTCTGGAAGTGATTCAATATCATTGAGAACAATGGTACTCTTAATAAAAGACAGCACCTCACCACTATAATGGAATTTAGGACGTGTGATAAAAGTTCACCCTGGCAACGATGATATTATAAGAAAAGTAACCGTAAAAACGCAGGCAGGAACTTTTGTCATATTGGTTCGTAAACTGTTTCTTCTGCCAATGGATTCGAAATTCTATAACTCTTAATTAATCTAAAGACTAATTGTGATTAAAAATAACATTACTTGGTCTTACTATGTGGATGGTGGCGCGCTCTTGTAAGAGCGTTGGTGTTAGTAGTGCAGTCGTTGTACTGAAAAAGCGAACACGTTTTCAATAAGTGCTTAGTCAAAATTTTAATAAAGTGAGTTTTATTGCAAAATATTAATCAATTATTTTGTAATTATATTAGCCGTTTCATATCAAGCGACTCAGAACTCTTTCCAAAATTCTTGTAGGAGAAGGAAGGTGGTGTAAAGCAACTCAAAATTCAATGTCAAGAGTACTTTATTCGGATCAACGTACAGAGCCAGACTGACTCACTAATTAGCTTGGGTGCTATCAAACTAGCGAAACCCGAACCCGACTGATTAGTATCTTCGTGTATACGTCATAACACCCCAAGACAATCATAACCACGCAGCGTATGACCCACATTCTAAACATCGAAAATCGAATTAAGATGGATCGAAATACTTCTAAACTCATGTTCTTTCGACTTCAGAGTGGCGAATTCAAAAATCCAATATGGTGGAATTACTGTGAATATTTAAACATAACCTTTTACTAAATATTAAAATAAAGGTATTAACCAGCTTAAAAAACTTTTTACTTTTTGTATGATACATGATTTTTATGATTTTGGATTCGATGAATACGAATCTGAAGTTAAATTTTAAATATTCATATCCAATATGGCGGAAGAATTTTTATAAATTGATTGGATTCATTTTCAACGTACTGCAAGGGAGTTATTGGAGTCTTGAATACGAATTTCAATTCGATTTTCAAAAATACAAAATGGCAGATCCAATATGGAGGTAGAATTTCTTACAAGTTGATCGGATTAATTTTAAACGTGTTAGAAGTGGTTTTTTTGGGTCCCTCATTTCGAAATTAAAATTAGATTTCCATAATCCAAAATGTCGGAACCAATATATCGAATACGGTTCATACAATCAGTTATTTTAAGTGAGATGTATGCATTAAAGACTTATCTAGTTCTAGCAGATGAGAAATAGAATTGATTACAAAAAGAAACTACATGCAAGGAATGCCTGTTTTCGGTACCTCCATTTTTGAAACTTTTTTTATGACAAATGGTGATATATGATGACTCAATAATGCCTGAAAAATGTCAAACTAAGCATCGAGCCCGGTTAGAGAATACAAAGGGGTAATGGAGGTTAACAGGAAGCACACCGTTGTCAAAGAACATATAGCAATTCTGCATTTGAAGTCGAATGTCTAAATAGTCTATTTAGAATAATTCTCTTAAGATTTTTGGTTGCTGATTACAAATATGAGCAATCACCAGAATTATCCCCAAAGCTAAATAAACCACCCCTATTACTTCTAATTACACCCAATTCATTGAAGAATTTTTGTAATAATGAATTATCAAGGCACATTATTAACTGGATCTCCAGAAATTATATCTATTAATAGCTATGCAAGAACAACTAGTGTTGTCACGACACGAGACGAGGCGAGAATTGTAAATATATCGTCTTGTATCGAAATTATAGGTCAAATTAACGTCTCGTCTTGTCTCGTTTTCTCTTGTCTTTTTTTACTAATTTTTCTTTTTCTTAAAAAAGCATGGTGAAGATTATATTTTTCATAAATCTATTGTCATTGTACAAAAATACATTTTATAAAGTAATAGCAAGTCTCTCTAAAGAACAGAAAATCATTAACGGGTGAATTCTATAGGGCAATCTCAAAATAAAACATTATTTTTTTTCTTAAATCTAAAATACGTACTTCAAGGATTCCTTTTTAATTACAAAAGTATCCACAATATAAATATGTAAATTGTTGAAGGCCTCACAATCAAAAGCAAAGAACTTAAAATATAAATAAAAGGTTTGCGAAGATTGTCTTCAGTGTTAAAATTCAAGTAAAAGTGCAGGTTGTTTTTAGAAACTTAAAATATAAGTTTTTAAAGTATTTAAGTTTAATAAAAAGTTTGAAATCGTTATCAATATTTAAATTCGACTAAAGAGTTTTATGTTATGATTGTTATGAATGAAAATTTAAGTAAAAAATATACTTAATATTTAAATATATAAATTAAGAGTTTATTCGAAAATTGTCTGTCTGGTATGAATTTATTAATAATTTTGTTTAAAAGATATCTTCTAAAATTCTGAAAAATCTACCAAGTGGCACATGTGATTTTATAAAACAACTTTTGTACAAAATTCTTAATAAATTCATACCACACAGACCTTTCTGGTGATATTTTGTGAATGTATACCAATTTCCATAATGATGTTTCTTATTTTAAGAGTAAAACGTCTGAAAAAAATTTCCCTTATGGGTCACGTGATCACTTACTTCTTTTTCCATCACATATGCCCTTAAGTAATAATCAGAGAAAAAGGTTCTATAACATGTTAAAATTTCTCTTCGATACATCTCGTCTTTCGTATAATATTTCTCGTCTTGTATCGATTTGTTGATATTAAAAAAAATGCTTTCTCGTATCGTATCGGGCCATACTTCTCTAGTCTTGTCTTGATTTATTTCGTCTCTCGCCATTCTCGCGGCAGCACTAAAAACAATCACTAGAATAATCCCCAAATCTAAGTAAAGCACACCTATCACTTCTAGTTACAATCAAGTCATTTAGAAGGATTTTCGTTAAGGACAGATTATCAATGGACATTATTAATTGGATATCCAGAAATGATAGCCATCAATAGCCATACGAGAACAACCACTAGATTCGTCCCCTAAGCTAAAAAAGCTACCTAAATAAATCATTAAGGAATATTTTTAATAACGGACTATCAATGCACATTGTTAATTGGATCTCCAGAAATGATATTCATCAATAACTATGCAAGAAGAACTACTAGAATAATCCCCTAAGTTAAATAAGCCACCTCTATTAATTCTACTTAGAACCAAGTCATTAGAGAATTTTCTTAATAACGTAATATCAATGCACATTATTAATTGGATCTCCAGAATTGATATCCATCAATTGCCATGCATGAACAACTACTAGAATCATCCCCTAAGTTAAATAAACCACCTCTTTCACTTCTAATTACAACTTTATCATTGGTGTAGATGTAATTTATTTAGCTTTGGGGATGATGATAGACGTTGTTGTTGCATAGTTATTGATGGATATCATTCGTTTTTTAACCCTTGTAACATGTTTAAAACGAATCCGATCAATTTGTAAAAAGAAAATTCGTCATATTAGATCCTACATTTTGAATTTCTAAAATCTAACAACAAATTTGTTATCAGCGACACAAAAAACCTACTTGTAGTAAGTTTAAAACGAATCTGAACAATTTGTAGAAATAAATTCTTCCGACAATTTGAATTTTTAAAATGTGACTCCAAATTCGAAATCAGCAACCCACAAAACGCACGTATCAAAAACTTGTTGTACGTTTGAAACGAATTTGACCAATTTGTAAAAATGCTTCCGCCATATTAGATCAGCCATTATGAATTTTTAAAATTTGATTCCACATACGTATTCAGTAAAGTGGATCGATTTTGCCGAAAGTGCCTAAATTAAATCCTAATACCATAAAAAAGTTGCTGTTTGTCACCCTGATTACAAAGAAAAAAAAAATTTTGAAAT
>WNHD01001443.1:0-19042 GCA_011057455.1 Ganaspis sp. Gsp50 | reverse complement strand
CCCGCAAAAGTGTGACAAATGCTGTCAGCGCCACCCTAGTGTAATGGAAGTCTAGAGTGGTGCCAGCCTAGCGCCACCAAATTTTTCTACACGGGTATTCACAGAGTTTCTATAAATTTTTCTTTACAAAATTCCATGAGTTTTCCATGATTTCCTTGATTAAAATTGAAAATCGATATGTATTTAAATGTAGAACATTTTTTTAAAAGGAACTATCTCTAAAAAATAACAATTTCAAAAGTCACATAATAAAATGCAACTTCAAATGTGAAAATTTTTTTAAAAAAAATTTTCATTTACTTCATCTCTTTTTGCTTTAATATATATACTTAATATATAGGTCAATCAAAATATAGTTTTTTAATGTGTAGAACATTTTTCCAAAAGTAACTATCATTGACAACCTAAAATTTTAAGAGTTATATTAGAAAATCGAGTTTTCACTGTCAAAAATTAGAAAAAATGGACATTAAATCTATCAATTGTTTGCAAAATGTATACTTCATGTAGGTTAATTGATTAGTTTTTTAATGTAGAAAATTTTTGCAAAATAAACTATAGCTAAAAAATTAAAATTTTAAGAGTTATTCTAGCCCTCGTTCTAGCCCCGATGGGAACTCCATTAGACCATCTACTTTTATGACATTTTTGATTTTGAGACAGTTTTGACATTGCCCAATTAGAGGACCACTATGGCTTTATAATCAATGACTCAAGTTGAGGAAAAAAATGTATTAGCGCTTAAATTGTGGTTATATATAAACTACTTATAACGCGGTTATTTTTTTCTAATACAGGTAGGCCACAGTATTGTGGTTATTACCCACAATACAGTGGTTATTACCCACAATACAGTGGTTATTACCCACAATACAGTGGTTAATAACCACAATACTGTGGCCTACCTATATTAGAAAAAAATGCTCCTCGACATAACTAAAAAGTTGAAATTGAATAAAAATTTGTTTACACGTGAATTGAGGTGATAAAAAATTATTATCGCGATTTACAAGAGCATCGAGGAAGAAATAGTCCAACCCGCAGGACCCTCTTGCCGAGTTGCGTAGGAACCCATTATTTGAGATCCTTTTATCGGTGATGTTTATTGTATGCCAATCTGGTAAAATGCTTCCTTCGCGGCGTGCATCCTGTTGATATGAGGGTCCAGTCGGTTCGCAAGTCTCAAAACCTTGCGCTTGTAAGTTGAAGGCCATATTCGCACAACCTAAGGCCACTTTACACTCGAAAGATTCTTTTTCAATATATACACAATACACTGCACGATCCTTAAAATTGATTCCGCCAATACACCGACCACAATATTTTTTCATTGAAACGACATCAATTTACAACAACGAAATCTTTATTTTAAAAACAAATTCTACGTCTCATAAGCTTCTTGGTTCCTCACAAGAATTGTACGAGTTTTATGAATGATTTCTTCATTGCCTGTGCAATACGAATCCGAGATGATTTCATATAATATATACACATTGATGCAAATTTTATTGAAAAACAAATTGATCCAGAAAAATGTAGTGTTTAGAAGGTACTTTTAAATTCGTGTTTTTTTTATTGTGAATCGAATAAAAAAAAGAAAATGCAAAAAAAATTTCAGGAACCCAGCCAATTTTCCAAAAATGTGAAAATTGATTTTCTCTATGAATTTTGCAGTTATGTACAATTTTTGAAATTTCATGTTGATCCTGGCAAGTGTCAAAAACGTTATTATACTCAAATTGGGGTGCCTTTTTCTAGGGAATCTAATGGTACTTTCGGATTGTCAAAAAAATTTCAGGAGCCCAGTCAAATTAGCTGATGAATCCGAGATAATTTCTTGTAATATACACATTGATGCAAATTTTATTAAAAAACCAATTGATACAGAAAAGTGTAGTGTTTAGGAGTTACTTTTAAATTCGTGTTCTTTTATTCCGAATGGAATAAAAAAAAGAAAATGCAAAAAAAATTTCAGGAACGCAGTAAATTTTCCAAAAATGTGAAAATTGATTTTTTCTATGAATTTTGCAGTTATGTACAATTTTTGAAAATTCATGTTGATCCTGGCAAGTGTCAAAAACGTTTTTATACTCAAATTGGGGTGCCTTTTTTTCTCGGAAATCTAATAGTAGAATCGGATTGCCAAACAAATTTCAGGAACCCAGTCAAAATAGGAAATGAATCCGAGATGATTTCTCATGATATATCATGAGAAAATTTGCATCAATCTGTATATATACAGATTGTTGCAAATTTTATTAAAAAACAAATTGATGCAGTAAAGTGTAGTGTTTAGAAGGTACTTTTAAATTCGTGTTTTTTTATTCCGAATCAAATAAATAAAAGAAAATGCAAAAAAAATTTCAAGAACCCAGTCAATTTTCCAAAAACGTGACTAATGATTTTTTTTAAATTTCACACTCATGTACACTTTTTTAAAATTCATATTGATGCAGACAAGTGTCAAAAACGTTATTATACTCAAATTGGGGTGCCAATTTCTGGGGAATCTAATGGTAAAATCGAATTGCCAAAAAAATTTTCTGGAACCCAGTTAAAGTAGGAAATGAATCCGGGATGCTTTCTTATAATATACACATTGATGCAAATTTTATTAAAAAACAAACTGATCCAGAAAAGTGTAGTGTTTAGAAGGTACTTTTAAATTCGTGTTTTTTTATTCCGAATCAAATAAAAAAAGAAAATGCAAAAAAAAATTCAGGAACCCAGTCAATTTTCCAAAAATATGAAAACTGATTTTTTTTTAAATTTCACATTCATGAACACTTTATTAAAATTCATAATTATTGATCCAGGCAGCAGTGGCGGATCCAGACATGGTTTTTGGGAGGGGCGATATGTGGGAGAGAAATAGATAGCAATTAATGCTGTCTCTCTCTCTCTCTTTCTCTGTCTCATATAAAAATTTTTTGGAGGGGGCGGTCGCCCCAATCGCGCTACCGTGGATCCGCGCCTGGGAAATGGAGAAGAAAAACGTTATTTTTAAGAATTTAGCGACCAAGAGAAAAATGACTTGAAGGACAAAAAGAAAGAAATATGGAGAAAAATTGGTGACAAAAAGTAAAAGAAACCACGTGAAAAAACTCCTCGGAAAGTGCCCCCTGGAATTTCTGACGGAAAATTCTAGGAAATTTCCAACAAAAGTTTCCATCGGAATTTTTCGTCGTGAATTTCAGGGGGCACTTTCCAAAAAGTTCTTTCACGTGGGAAGCTGGAAAATGAAGAGGAGAAGAATGAAGAGGAGAAAAATGAAGAGGAGAAGAATGAAGAGAAGGAAGAAAAGGAAGATGAAAAGAAGGAAGTGTAGGAAAAGGAATAGTGATGGATAAAGAAAAAGAGGAAAAAGAAGAGAAGGAAAAGAAGGAAGAGAAGGAAGACGATGAAAATGAAAAAGATCAAAAAGGATTTGATGAGAAAGGAAGAAGAGGAAAAAGAAGAGAAGGATGGAAAGAAAAAAGAAGAAAAAAGAAAGTGGAAGAGAAGAACCCAAAGACAAAAAAAGAAGAAGACAAGGAGGGAAATGACTAAACCATGAGAAAGACAAGATGAAAGAGTACAGAAATTTTATATCATTTAGATCCCTAAATATATATCGACAAAAGTTACGATATTTTCTAAACTGCATCATTAATCTTGAAGTCTCTATGTTAATTAAAGAGCAAATGTTTTCCCTCGGGCATAGGCGCTCACTTTTGGCAAAGATGGACCACCTGATGTAACCCGGCCTCGCATACCAGACGTTCTCAATGAACTGAGAAACAAAGAGTGGGAGAAGTTGCTTCCAAGAGCCCGAAAGAAGAAGGGATAAAGAAAGCGAGAGTATTAATGAACCAGCGGTCTTTATAATGCTTCGGGGATTATATGGTACTATATTAGTGATGAGCGTGTTGCGGAAACTAACGCTTAACAGGCATCTTAAAAAAGGACCATTTTTTTCTCAACTCAAGATATCAAAGTACTCTTGTCTCATCATCTTCTCGTACCTGCTTAGAAAGTCCAAACTTTATATTCATTTTGAATACATAACATATCTCAAACTAATATTTATATCTCGATTCATATCAAGAAAAAGAATCTTCAAAAAGATTCTTCAAATTTTTTATATTTAAAAATTTGTCATTTAAAGCCTCGGGTTGTTTCAAAGGAATTAAAGTTTTTTAACAATACCCGTCATCTTGGATCTACCGTATTGAATTTCAGTAATTAAGGCAGCAAAAATGCATATGAAACTTTAAGATTTTTATATATTCGCTGCGTAAAATTAAAAACAAATTACAGTCAACTCTACGAATAGTGTCGCAGATTTGCACTAATATGCACAAAGGAAAAAGAGGGCGCTCTAGTGAGAACAAAAGAAAAGCGGCACTGTCCGTAAAGTTTTAGTGGCACTATTCGTAGTATAGTGACACTATTCGTAGAGTTGACTATGTTTTTCTTGTAAATCAACGATTGCCTTTCATTTACTTCTTCTTTTAGTCCAGAAATAAATTATCTAGAGTTGAGATAAAAAAGATGCTATGGATTTTTAGCAAAATATTAATTGTTTACTTCCTAAATAAAAATAAATGTTCAAAAGAAATGTTCATTAACAAAAGCTCTGCAAAAATATTCCTAAATCCAATAAATTTCATATTACCAAATAAAAAAATGTGTTTTTTATTTCTTCTTGAAAATAATAAGCCATAATATCTTAGAAACAATTACGAACGTTTAAAATCTATGACAATAAAACTTGAAATTATTGAATTTGTTGGTCAATTGTCTTTTAATTTCAAAATTCCGTTTCTCACTTATGCAAGTATATATTGCTACTTTCATAATAATTAATAATTAAAAATTATCAATGAATAAATAAATAATGTTTTGGATTAATGAATGTGGCAATGTGCAGTAATAAACAAAAAAATCTGTTGTGACTGATTCTAGCACGTGGCACTGCTTTGTCGGTTCTCATTACACGGAGAAATTTAATTATAGTCGTGACGTGTCTTTAACGACGTCTGTCAAGTTTGCAAGAAGTACACACATAACCCAATCACAAGACTCTCGTTAGTGTACTTTAGAGTTTACACCCCAAATGCCCTTCAAATACTCGTGGGAAGACTTTTGCCACCCGCCATATTTTTATTTTATCCGCTTGTTAAATTTCACACAAACTCAATGCCATTAGTCCTGAAATCAATGACAATACATTATTTTCAATTTTTAATTGCGTCTGTAGTGGCCTTAAGTGGCTGCTGAGGTTGTGCAGTAAACTTAGATTACTACTGCGCATGTTTAGGTGTCTACTGCGCATATTTCTCGATAACAGGTGACTACTGCGCATGTATAAATGCTTTGGATGACTACTGCGCATGCATAGGTGCTTGGGGTGACCACTGCGCATATTTTTCAGTAACAGATGACTACTGCGCATGTATAAATGCTTTGAATTACTACTGCGCATGCATAGGTGCTTGGGGTAACCACTGCACATACTTTTCTGCAACAGGTGACTACTGCGCATGTATAGGTGCTCTGGGTGATCACTGCGCAAGTATAAGTGCTTGGTGTGACCATTGCGCATACATAGGTGCTTGGGGTGACCACTGCGCATGCCTAAGCGTTATAAGCGACAACTGCGCATATATAACTGCTATATGCGACTACTGCGCATATTTAAGTGTTATAGCTGACTGCTACGCACGATTTAGTGCAATGGGTAACTACTGCGCATTTTTAAGCGCAGTAGTTTACTATACAGTGTGTTCCGCCCTAAGGTGAACATATTAAAAGTATAAATAAAACAGAAAAAAGTGAATCAAAAAGTCCTTTACCACTTTTCGAAATTTTTTGCCGTTCCTGAGTTACAACAGTTTAAAGTTAACCAATCGGATGTCTGCTACGAGTGCTACAGCACCGAATCAGCATCATAGTGGTACCACTCCGCGGACGTCAAGGTAGAGGGGATAGCTAACCAACTCGCTCGTCATTGGCCAACTTCGAATCACCATAACTCCGAAACGGCTGAAAATTTCGAAAAGTCGTAAAGGACTTTTAGATTCAATTTTTTCCATTTTATCCAAGACTTTAACATGTTACCCTAAATGTTAAAAAATTGTTATTTAATTGTTATTAAATTGTAAATTGTTATTTATTGTTTACATCTTGTTTTTAATTTTGCAAAAAATAAGATTGTTTTATTAAAAATAATTGCAGTTTCGAATTGACAAGAAGGGATTTTCTTTACCGACTGCAAATAAAGCAGTTTTACCAACAGTTGGTGAATTGGGCAAGAATGCAAATGTTTACAATGATTTTTGAAAGTAAAGACGAGGCAATTTGAATTACTGATATTAGAATGGATGTAGAGGCATATTGAGAGGTGGAGGCGCGAAAAAAAATGGGGAACACTGATTCGATATGGGTGCGGAAGATGTTACCATTTGATCTGAGGGAAGATCGGCTTTAACCACCGTAATTTCGACCGAGAGGATTGCGGTTAAAGGGCGCACTGCGGGATTACCTGCGATAACCGGACGATCCTTGTGAAGTGCCGAAGGACGAGGATATAGTTTGGCCCGTGAAGGATTTATCTGCGATCTCTCGATGCGGGAGGCAGACCTGTCTGGCGCGCATGCTTTGGAATTTCGCGACTTGAAACCGTATCTCCCGTAAAACTAGTTGCTTCAAAAGCGCCTTGCACTCCTGAATAATATAAACATTTATCCAATGTCCGTCTACTCTGCAAACCCATTTATTTTCAAATTTTCTACAGAAAATTATTATATTTAAAAACTCTATAAATATTTTCACCAGTGTTTTTCACTTTTATTTATTCAACAACAGTGTTTTTTAAATTTTTTTTTCATTTCAAAAGTGTTTTTTAATTTTACTTTTTTAAAACTGCTTTTTAATTTTATTTTTGCAAAAGTGTTTTTCAATCTTATTTTTCCAAAAATGCTTTTTAATTTTATTTTTGCAAGTGTTTTTTAATCTTATTTTTCCAAAAGTGCTTTTAAATATTCTTTTTTCAAAAATGATTTTGAATTTTATTTTTGCCAAAGTGTTTTTTAATTTTATTTTTTTAAAAAACATTTTCAATTTTATTTTTGCGAGAGTGTTTTTTAATTTCCTTTTTCCAGAACTGCTTCTAAATTTCAATTTTTCAAGTGTTTTTTAATTCTATTTTTGCAAACGTGCTTTTAAATTTTATTGTTTCAAAAGTGTTTTTCATGTTTATTTAATCACCAATTAAAACGCATCTTTTATTGCAACTTTTTTATTATCTATTCATCATCACCCTCAATTTGGGTTTCTAGAAATTTATATTCACAAAATTCCACGCGATTTCCAGGATTTCATTGCCAAAAATAAAATCTCGATGATATTTTTTCACAATATATTAATGGTATAAATATGCGTGCGTTTAAAAAATGCATTTTTTAAGAATTTACATTATTTTTGAAATAATGAAATCTTTTTAATGCTCTTAGGATGATTGCAAAAATTATTTTCTATATGAATTTAAATTACTCAGGATCATTATTTTTAATTTTAAACCCATTTTAAAAATTGTTAAGTGTTTTGAACTATTTTTTAGTATTTTAAAGTATTCTAAAGTATTTTAATTGCTTAAAAAATATTTTAAAAAATTAATATTTTAAAGTAAATTTAAGAATTTTGAATATTTTGAAGGGTTTTTATGTAGTTTCAAGTATTTGGAAATATTTTTAAGTAATTGTAAGTATTTTTAAATATTTTTATGTTTTTTTAAGTATTTTTAAGTATTTTCAAATATTTGATAGTATTCTGAAATAGTCTCAAGTATTTTGAAGTATTTGTAAGTATTTTGGAATATTTTAAAGATATTTTAAGTACTTTGAAATATTTTGAAGTAGTCTTAAGTATTTTAAGGTAATTTAAAGTATTCTGAAATGTCTTAAGAAATTCTGAAGTATTTTTAAATATTTTGAAGTATTTTGTATTATTGGGAAGTATTTGAAAAAAATTTTTGGGTATCCAAATTTTTAGTAATTTTAGTAATTTAAAATTTTTTGAAGTATCTTTAAGTATTCATAAGTAATTTTAAGTATTTTGAAGTATTTTGAAATATTTTCTAATATTTTGAAGTATTTTAAAATATTTGTAAGTAATTTTAAGCAGTTTTAAGTAGTTTTGAGTATTTTGATATATTTTCTAGTATTTTGGAGTATTTTAAAGTATTTGTTTTAGTATTTTGAAATATTTTAAAGACATTTTAACTGTTTTCAAATATTATAAAGACATTTTAAATATTTTGAAGTAGCTTTAAGTATTTTCAAATATTCTGTAGTATTTTGAAGTATTTTAAAGTATTTTTGAATATTTTAAAGTATGTAGTTTTAAATATTTTAAAGTATTTGTAAGTATTTTTTAATATCTTAAAGTAGTTTTAAGTATTTTGAAATATTTCGAAAAAAATTTTAATATTTAAAATTTTTTTAATGTAATTTTAATTATTATTTACAAATATTCTTAATTATTTATAAATGCTTTGAAGTAGTCTGAAGTATTCTTAAGTATTTTGGTACCGAACACTAAAAAAATGAGGTATTTTTAATTATTTTAAAGTTTTTTAAAGTTTTATCTGTAAACAGAAGAACAAAATATTTAGTAAAATTGACTAAATATCATACGGTAAAAAAAATAAATAAAAAGAAATATTTATTTGACCGTTTATCAAATATGTAAATATTTATTTCACTGTTTATCAAATAAATATTTTTTTCGCCGTTTGTCAAAATAAATATTTGTCTGATTTAAATTTTTGTTCTTTGCATATAGAAAATTGAAGTCTGCGCGTAGATTCAACAAAAGTGTGAATTTGAAACTAAAGACTATGTTTTTGGTGAATAAAGAGAGTTATCAAAAATGGAGGGAGGGCAAAAGAAGGAGTCCGGGCCACCGAGGAATGGCGGTGATCTCCAATGTCACACGGGCCGCTATGTCGCGCCGTTTGGGTCCAAGGGACAGACGAGAGCTCGTGGTTCGTATTTCGGGTTTCCAAGAAATATTCGCGTACCTCACATGGATAAGAATGCGACACACTACTACTCTTGCTCTGCGTACATTGTCTTCGCACATTATTTAAAACTTTAAAAGATTCAATGACGTTTTTGACAATTTTCAACACTCGCTCTATAATCATATGCCATTTTCAATGAACCCGTCCCTTAAAAAACGCATTTTTTGTAATCGACTTACTTCTTCTCTTTTAACTGTTTTTTTTTATAAAATGTTAACATTATTCTTGCTATTTAACTGTTTTTCTTAAAATTTTGACATTATTCTTCCTATTCACGAAGAATTTTTAAAATATTGTTATTAATATGTATTGTAAATCATGTTTTATTTCACGAAAATCCACGCACAATCTTTTAAGAGTTTTTAAAAGCTTTCCAGAATACGTAGTTTGAGGTTAGATTTTCAGCGTCGATTTCAGCGATGGAAAACAATATAGAGCTAGTCGACGTTCTGCACCTATTCTGGACTCTCCTTTAAATTTGTTTATTTTCTTGTACATAAAATGTACCACTTTTTGTAATTTTTTAAAACATATGAAAATGCTTCGAAGGGGAGGTCCAAACATTTGCGGGTACAAAACATCCAAGTGATACGCAATTTTAGAGATGCTTGCGTGGAGATATTTCATCAGGATTCCATTTGCTTTTTCTCCGTCTTCTTAAAGTAGCAGACTATTTAGGACCTTCAAGGTTCAAATTCCGAACTTTATTACCGGATTTTATAATCAATGCGAAATATTTACCCCTTCAGTTTGTCTTTTAAATGTTAACCCCTTCGTGATTAACCCTCTTTTGAATCTAGTTGCAGAAAATTGTTTGCTCTTCAATATGTGTGTAAATAGAAACGGTAGCATAAAAACATTGAACAAGGAGATTTCTCAACTTTAAACTTTACAAAATGTGCCTAAACTTTTTAAGCCTTCTATTCTTCTTTTTAACGAGAATGTAAGAGAATGAGTTCCACTGACTGCCAACAACAGTGAACAACATCACCTATACCCCATGAATGGAACGACTTCCAAGAATCGTACAGTCTGGTAGAAAATCCATTCTATACATATTATGTAAATATTATGCACTTTTATGCTATTTGTGCTTACATTCTTTGTTTAATGCGAACATTAATGGGACTGAAAAGTAACACGTAATACCATATATTGAGGTTAAGAAGTTCGCAATAAACTCAATCGTCAAAAGAATCTGTTCTCTTTGAATGATGACAAACTTTGGTAATTGCAAGCAAAAGTTTGACTATAATCACTCTTTTTGCATTATTTTTACTTTTCACGCAAGGATTTAAGTCCAAACGGTGGCATTTATCCCATTTGCAGATTTTCAACTCTATTGTACGCTTGTTTATTTTGCAGTCAACTATTTTTTATTCTTACGACACTTTTACCAAAAACTCAATATTGACACTTTTAGCCTGGCATTATTTGAATAATAATTGTCTACAAAATTGTTAAATTGTTGATAATCAATATTCGTCAAAGGAAAAACTTAAAATTAATTTTGATTTTGTCAAAACTAACCTTATTTGCATGTTGAGATTTGCTCTCCGGATCTCCCCTCCGACGTTCAGCAAGTTCCGGACAATCATGTTTGACACAATTTTAGGAAATTTAAGTACAATTTACATTATAAATTTCAAGAAACACTGATTTACATGTTCGCACAAAGTTGCGATGACACTTGACGCGACACTAAATACTTGAATGCTGCTGAATCAGACCAAATGTTTGCTGGGTTAAAATCTCACGAGAGAGTATTATTTATTTACCGGTAACTGATTTCTACAGTACTTCATTAAAATTCAATCACATTATCTCGAAGAAATCACATGTGATTAATTATTTGTACATATTATATCATGAAAATTAAACTAATTTTAGCAGAAACAAATTTTGTCTTGATTCTGACCACAAAGTATTATGAACTATGACAATAAACTTTAGGGTGAAATCCCATTACTGCGTAAATTGCGTTGTTTTTTATGTTATAATATATTGTTCCTCCATAAACAATGTGCCTTCCTTGTTATTAGATAATTTTCTTCTTTTCGCATCACTTCTGCATTGTTTTATTCCTTGCTTTAATATTTTATCACAGGCAGAGAATAAAACAACATAGAAATGTTGCGCAAATTATAAAAAGAAAGACTAGCAAACTACTACTCTGCGTGTCGCTGTCTTTATTGTTTTATTTCATGCCTTAACATTTTCACGTAGGCATGGAATAAAACAACATAGAAAGACAAGGTGGGAATTTGTCAAGTGGAAAAAAAGAGAGTATTAATGAAAAAAACTGTACATTAAAAAATGAAATGATAGAACGAGACAAACGTATACTGCTGTCATGTGCTAAAATAAGATAGAGAACAATTTTCAGCAAAAGGTATAGAAGCGCCCTCTGTGTCATTTATGCATCATTGCGTGTGCTGGAGGAAGACAGAAAAACAAAATGAAAAGGTCACTTATCGACGATTGCCCACCCTTGAGGCAGACAAAGCTGTGGTCCCACCTTTATGCTTTCTGCTGCTTGCTTCGCACCGATCGCACCTTGCACTCCTGTATTTCTCTACTCTTGTCTCCCATCTTTCACGTTTCTACTCAATGGTTGTTGACCCGACTGACAGACGTGGTCGACTGTTGATATTTACTTGCATTTGTGTAACATTCTATTTGTCAATTAAATGAACAAAGTGTATTTAATTTCGTGTGCATTCTAACTTCATAATGGAGACAATATTAGAGCAGCAGCGTCGCTGCCACGAGGAACGTGAACGTTACATGGACGCAATGGTGAAAGAAATGCTTCATAAGAAAGGTGGACATCGAGAAATTGTCAATTCAGAGCACAGACTTGGCGATCTTCTCGATCGTTTTATGGGCAGCACTGCTCTTCTTCAGGATCTTTATGAAGATAAGGAGGGCCACAGAAAAGAAGAGGTTCAAGCTTTGTCAGGGCCGAATGAATTTTCCGAGTTTTATTCAAGACTCAAGTCCATCAAGGAATTCTATCGTCAACATCCCAATGAAATTCGCGTTCCCATGTCTGTAGAGTTTGAGGAAATTGCGAAAATGAGGGAAAATCCTAGCGAGGAATACACAAATCTTGTTGATTTTACAGACGAGGAAGGCTACGGCAAATATTTAGATTTGCACGAATGTTACGAAATGTACATTAACCTAAAAGGTGTTGAAAAACTTGACTACATAACCTATCTCTCGGTGTTTGATCACCTTTTCGATATTCCTAAGGATAGAAAGAATGCGGAATATCGAAAATATGTTGAATCACTAAACAATTATTTAATTGGATTTTTGAGAAGGGTTAGACCTCTTCATGATCTCGATGCTGATATTGAGGAAGCAAATAGGTAATTTCTCATTTTTTGTTACTCAGGTTATGTTTACTTTTCTACAGTAAAATAATTAAATATGTACTTGCTATTAAATATTGTACTGCTTCATTTACTTTTTTATTTCTGAATGACTAATTTTTCTAAGCTCTATAATATTATCTATATTCTATTTTATTTTGACTTCTTTTTTTTAAAAAAAAGTGAAAATGGAAAAAAATTAATATATTTTTCTAATTGTTTAATAATAGGGAATTCGAGAAACACTGGGAAAACAATTCATTCCCTGGATGGCCAAAGGAAGCAGGAAGTGCTTTAACCCATGTTGGTGCACATTTGGAGCTGTCTGCTTTTTCTTCTTGGGAAGAATTGGCTTCCTTAGGTCTTGACAGACTGAAATCTGCTCTGTTGGCTCTTGGACTGAAATGCGGTGGGACTTTGGAAGAAAGAGCGCAAAGGCTTTTTAGTACAAAAGGTGAAGCCAGTCTCGATCCTGCTTTACTTGCCAAAAAGAAACAAAAGAAGCCCGGAAAAGGAAATGTCGAAAAGCAGAAAGAGGTCGCTAGACTCGAAGCAAAAGTTAGTATTTTTTATTTTATTTGAAATATACACGGGAGAAAAAAGTATGTTAAAGTTAAAAAACAAATTTTACTTTGTTTTTAAATTAAGACTTCGATAAGATTGAAAAACGTTGACATTTTAAATCATTGCTTTTACACTTTTGGACTTGATAAAACAATCCTTTTCCTTGAAAACTTTCATTATTTTATACTTTAGATTTTATACTCGAATATTTTATATTTATTATATTCGCAAATTTTGATCACTTATTTGCAAAATATATACAGCTCTCGATTGAAAGAATCATTTATGAGCAGTAAGTTGCTCAAAAAGAGTAAATGTTATTAAAAATAGCCACTGAAACTAAAAATTTTAAAATGTTATATTCCCGCAGAGTTTTTACAAATTTTTATTTACAAAATTTCATTAATTTTCCATTATTTCCATAAGAAAAATAAAAAAAGGTTCAATTAAAAGCTTAATATTTTGCAAGAATTTAAATTACTTTTGAAATAATGAAAGCTTACTAATCCTCTTAAGTTTATTGAAAAAATAATTTTCTATAGAATTTAATTTACTCAAGGTCATTATTTTTAATTTTAAAATTTAATTTACATATAAATTTTAATTTTAACATAAATTTAATTTTAATTTTTAAAATCAAGGGCTGTATTGTTTATCAAATAGAAAACAAACATTTTAAGTATTTTGAACTACTCTGAAGTATTTTAAATATTTTTAAAATAAAAAAAAAACTAATATATTAAAACCTTTTTCTATTTGATTTTACAATTAAAATACTAATAATTTTTTTATTTCATTTTACAATTAAAATACTAATCATTTTAAACACTTATAATTGTTTTGAAATATCTTTTAATATTTTATAAAGTCTTTTAAAGTAATAAAAAGGATTTTGAAGTAGTCCGACGTCCCCATTTAAAAGTACTTTTTAATATTTTTGAATATTTAAAAGACATTAAGTATTTATTATTAATTTTAAATATTTTGAAGTGTTGGAAAGTATTTGAAAATATTTTGAAGTAATTATAAGTGTTTTCAAATGTTCTCAAGTATTTTGAAGTAATATGAAGTATTTTCAAGTAGTTTTAAGAATTTTGAAATATTTTAAAGCAATTTTAAGTATTTTGAAATATTTTGAAGCAGTCTAAAGTATTTTAAAGTAGTTTGAAGTATTTAGAAATATTTTCCAATAACTAAAAGAATATTTAAATATTTAAAAATATTTTAAACGGTTTTAAAGTATTAGGAAGTATTTTGAAAAGATTTAATGTAATTTTAAGTATTTTGAAATATTTTCCAGTAACTAAAAGTAATTTTAAATAACTAGAAATATTTTAAGCGATATTGAAGTATTAGGAAGATTTTTAAAAAGATTTAAAGTAATTCAACGTAATTAAATTTAATTTAATGTATTTTAATATATTTTGAAGTATTTTGAAAGAGTCTGAAGTATTCTGAAACTTTTAAAATATTTAAAAGAACTAATCTTTTATAATCTTTTTATTCTTTATTTAATACTTAAAATACTAATATTTTTGATTATTTTGAAATATTTTGAAAAACCTCTGGAATATTTTTAAAAAACCTTATGTATTTATTAATAATTTAAAGTGTTTTCCAGTATTTGGAAGTAGTGAAGTACTTATTTTAAATATTTTCAAGAACTAATATTTTATAATCTTTTTGTACTGTACAAAATAATTCAAAGTATTTAAAAGTATTTTTAAATACTTTGAATTATTTTGAAGCTCTTTGAGGTATTTTTAAATACTTTGAATTATTTTGAAGCTCTTTGAGGTATTTAAAAGTAGATTTAAGTATTTTGAATTATTATTTTAAAGTTGTTTTAAGTATATTTTAATGTTTTTCAGTGTTTTAAAATATTTTGGAGTATTTTGAAGTAGTCTGAAGTATTATAAAGCAGATTTAAGTATTCTGGAATATTTTAAAGACATTCTAAGTATTTTTATACATAGAATAAAAAAATAAAAAATACTTTGAAGTCTTTTCTGTGTTAAAAAAATATATTATTAATTTTGGCAAAACATAATAAAAATCATAAAGTAGAGAAATTACATTACAAAAATAAATTTCCATACAAACAATAATTACATGAGAATGTCATAATTCCTTGAAGAATAATAAAATTCCATGAGAATTCCAAGTTTTTTGTTTTCCAGAATTATAAAAACCCTCTCTCGTTGAATAAGAACAAATAATAACACTTTTTTTTATTTTAGGTTTACAAATTAGCTGAATTAGTGTCAAACCAAAGAGTGGCAACGAAGGAAAATGTTCAGCGAAAGCAGGCCCGAACGGAAGGCGAACGAGGAGATTCCGACGCAGAAGCCAGTGCCTCTGATTCAGAGGATGAAGACGACAATGAAGTTCCTTACAATCCTAAAAATCTGCCTCTAGGATGGGACGGAAAGCCGATTCCGTACTGGCTTTATAAACTCCACGGTCTAAATATTAGCTACAATTGCGAAATCTGCGGAAACTTTACGTACAAGGGACCAAAAGCTTTTCAGAGACATTTTGCCGAATGGCGACACGCTCATGGAATGCGATGTCTTGGCATCCCCAACACTGCACATTTTGCAAACGTCACACAAATCGAAGATGCCTTGGCCTTGTGGGAAAAATTGAAGGCTCAAAAACAAGCAGAACGCTGGCAACCCGAACAAGAGGAAGAATTCGAAGATTCACTCGGAAACGTCGTTAATCGAAAGACTTACGAGGATTTAAAACGTCAAGGACTTTTGTAAACTTTTGATTTTTATTGACTAGACTTTATTTTCGATGGATTTCGAAGTGAGAAATAAATTCTTTTTGAAAATGTCTTCGGAGGGTTACAGGATTTATTTATTCTTAAATATTTCTCTCTGTAAGTGATCATTAATTTTGCGCAAAATGTCACTTTGAGGGTACTCTTTTGTATCTTGTTTGCAATTGTGTAAAATAAAATAGAGCAGTCTTTCTGCATTCGAATATTTAGTACATTTAATCAAGTAGCGTTTTTCTATTAATTTTTCTGTTTATCCCATCAGGGATAATTTTTATAAAATTTCTTTTTCTTTAATTTGTAGAAGTTTTCCTCAATTTTTTCCCATGAAGAATAATTTTTATAGATTTTACTTCTTTTTCTTTAATTTGTAAAAGTTTTTCTCAATTTTCAGGAACTAAATTATTAAAAACTAAACGAAGTTAATAACTAAAATTTTAATATTACATAACATTTTTCAATGTACAATAATCGGTCTCTTTTATCGCGTACACAGCACGCAGTAATTTTTTTACTTGTTAAGTAAAGCTGCATTTATCGGTTTTTATGTACAATATCTGCCCCGACGAAAAAACCAGTTGTAATCTCTAACACTCAAAGCTGTGATTTAATTACTGATTTGAAAATTACGATTTGGAGAAACGTATTCTTGATAAAAGACGTACAATCAATCTTTTTATAAAAATATGCTTAAGAAATGTTAAATTTCAATTTTTGTCTCAACAATAAGGATTTTTATGACGCTAAAGTTCAAAACGTTTTTGCTTCATCAAGCTTTGTTTTTTTAAACATGAGACTATTTAAAATTTTTTTTAAATATTTACAGCATCGAGTGATTTTATTTTACATTTTTTGTTAATGACGTTATTAAATAAATAATATAATTAAAAATGTGTCAAACTTAAAATACTATAACGATTAAGCAAACAAAAATTTGTTTATTGTAAAAGAAAAAACGTTGCAAACTTTAGGGTCATGTTCGGAGCGCTAGATTATTATGGTTCTTACATTGAGACTCAATTTTCAAGTTGCAAATTAAAAAAGAAAATTTAAATTTTTGCTACATAGATTTCTCTTTTTTTACTTCAGCAGTTATGACTGGATCAAAATATAATTTAAAACCAAGACCACTTGCAACTTGTTTCTTATTTATGCCATTCTCACCAATTCCGGCTTCTATCGTTTTAACGATGTCTTCCTAAAAGCAGAAAATTATTTAGAATCCTTCCCAAGTGATGATTATCTAGTGCACATCGCTTATATAAAAAAATTGTTATTAAAAAATTTATTTTTCATAATTTATAGAATATTTGGGGCGTATTAATATTTGTTACTTTATTTTATCAGGAAAATTTTGCTTCAAACGCTGTGCACTACACAATTTTTCTAAGATATGTATATAAAATTATTATTATTAATTATTAAAAAGAAATTATTCAATTCATTTTATAATATGAACTGAATTGTAATTATCTTACCGTTACAGCCTTTTGGCCACCTATTGATACATATATTTGTACCTTGTGATGTTTTTTAAGTAATTTAATCATTTTTTTAATCATAATTTCCAAATCGTGTTTATCTATTTTACTAGCCAGAACAAAGTTTTTTGTCGCTTTAATGAAAGTTTTTCTATCAATGGCCTTTTGTTCTTTGTTATTATTTTGTTCTTCAAGTAATTTAACTTTGGACATCAGTTGATATACTGGCAATGTTGTCTTTACAGAAATATCGACCATTTGTACGAGATTAAAGCTTCTGCGCTTTGCTAAATTTTGTGCTTCTTCTAGTGTCAATTGTTCCATTACTTTTCCTGTAAAGTACAATATACATTTTAAGTAAATTGATATTTTATAGCATTAAAACCGAAACTTCTCTTCAACTTTTATTTTAGAAAATTAAACATCTTATAAATCGAAATTTATAATTAAATCATACAAAATTTTGTCTACACATTTTCTACAAATCTACCAAAAATTCATTTGTTATATTAAATAAAACTTTTTATCAAATTTGAAGCATAAATGACAATAACAAGGCTTGTATTTACTGATTATCGAAAATGGAAAGTAACCTCACAAAATGAAAAGAACCACATTTTTGAATGAAACTACTTAAAACTATATTAACTAAAATAAAATTTTAATTCATCAAGCTATAATTTAAGAGTTTTAAAACGAAACCTTGCAGATTACTATGTCGTTTGATAAAAACATATGACAATACTTTAACTCAATAATTTGTCATTAGACAAAATAATAATAAAATGCAAATACTTATTCAAATTAAATAAAAATTGGTGTACGAATATAGTGTAGTGTTCAAAGAAAATTTGTTTAATACAATATTTACCTTCTTCGGAAAGTAACAATATTTTTTGTATTGGCACTGTTTTTTTTCTGGTAACTAAAGGTTTCCCAAAAGGGTTACTACCTCCCTCAGGAGTATCGTTTGAATACACTCGGGCATTTTTTACCTGAGAAATATTTCCACAAATTCTAAAGTTTTGTAAGATTGTATTTGATAAACAAGAAGACCTAATGTTACGAACTATTCTCAAACTTAATCCATAAATCGGAGCCATATTTCAATCTTCTTGGTTAATTTGGTTTCAATGTTTATTTGAAACCAGGGTTTAGTAGTTAAGCTTAACAAAGAAAATAAGCAGGGTTGAGAAGTTACATAAAAATAGAAACCTCTTCAGGGATGAGAATTGTATGTATGATGTATCTCTTATCGGTCTAGCAGAGATGTCTAATGTGACGTCTTGCAGGGCATACGTGGTAACTTTCCGTAGATTTTTATTTTATCGACACAAAAACATTCATGTATGTACAGTCAAACTCAACGATGCCTTCCCTGAGGGAAGGCATCGTTGAACACGACTGTACAGAGTATTTTAATGTGACGTCAAACTGTCTTCTGCGCGGTAACTTCCTGTAGATTTTTATTTTACCGACATACATGTAGATATGTATATAAATATAATTAATTTTTCTACATATATATGCGTCGGTAAAATAAAAATCTACAGGAAGTTACCGCGCAGAAGACAGTTTGACGTCTGTTTGTTATATGATGAATTTTTAGGTAGGATCGCCACTCACAATGAGAAGTTTAAAGTTTTTGATTTGGGTTTAATTTTGTTTTTACACTTCCAGATTTGCTGCTGAAATTTCAGCATTTGGTGAACTCAAACTTTGGGAAATAATAATTTGATCACTTTTTTCCATTTGTAAATAACTA
>WNHD01001442.1:0-52685 GCA_011057455.1 Ganaspis sp. Gsp50 | reverse complement strand
CGTATTTATGCTTTTTGGATGAAATTGAGTTGATTTAGACTATTTTTAGAAAATCAAAAATTGTCACGATTACAATGCTTCCTCTATAAGGAAGCAAAACATTTAAAAATACTTTAAAATATTTACAAACATTCAAAAATAATTTAAAATATTTTTGAAAATATTTAAAAATACTTAAACTTACTTTAAAATATTTTCAATACTTTCCAATACTTTATAATATTTAAAAACATTTAAAAATACTTAAAATTGATTTAAATAAAATACTTTAGAAGACCTCAAAATATTTATAGATACCTCAAAATAGTTCAAGGTATTAAAATTAAAGAACATTTTTCATTCATCATTACAGTCATTTTTCTGTATTCTATAAAACGTTATTCTTAAAATAGCCACGAAAAGCATAAAATTAGATAAAATATTTTCTGTATTTTTACTTAAATGCTCGTAATTTAATCACCTTTAATTTCGTTTATAGAACTTTCGATTCCGTTAAGTATATCAAAAGATAACTTTTAATAAACTCATTTTCTATCAGAAGCAAAAAATTTAATTTTAGCTATAGTTCGAAAACTCTTCTACTTTTTAAATATTTGACTGCATATTCGAATTCAGCAGGAAAATGTACACAAAAAACGACAGCTAAATGTCACAGGTCAGAATTTTTTCTAAAATTTGTAAACTAGTGTTCTTTATTATTTCCCATGTCGTTTCCATTTTCGAATATGTAATCAAAAATCAGCTCCTTTTCATCCAAAAATGTTCATGAATGCCGAAAGGTGTCGTTTGGCAATTAAATCGCAAAGTTGCCTGGGATTACTGACTTCTGAGTTTTCAGGACGCGATAAATAAAATGTAAATCATTTCAGCAGTAAATAAATTCTCGGCTTGGTAAAACCAAACCCTAAAGAGAATCATGGAAGGAGATAGAGAGATGATGAGAGGGTGAAAGAGAAAAAGATGGACTGACGGAAGGGAGACGAAAGTAAGGCGAGGCACGTTGTTATAAATGCGTTCCATGCACGCGATCCGAGCAAATGGTCTTAAACTACAAAAGCAGCCGGCGAATTGCTCCTAAGGTCGTGTACCGTGAAAGAAAGTACATACACTGGCTGCTTGCAGGCAGGTCACGTGTCCGCCCAATTACGGCTTTTAATACGTCACAAAATGACGAAATTTCCCTTATTCGGACAAATGAAAATAAACTTTCACGAAATCGTCTACAACCCTAAAGAATGCAATTTTAACCCCATTTATTGTCAGGCATAACTTTAGATTAATAATATTCCTTGTTCTTGTTTTTCTTATGGAACAAGGTCCTTTTTGTACTAGATTTATCCAATCTGGCATTAACAGCAACAGGCGTCTGAAATCACCAAGTTGAAAAGTTAATGTTAACCAGTGTCGATATCTAAGGACAGACTAAAAAGCTTGAGATAAAAGAAGAAATAGAAATAGAAAGAGAAAGAAAGAGAGAGAGAGAGAAAGAGAGAGAGAGAGAGGTTTACTAGGTTAGCGAGTCTTTTCAATACTGACTTGGGCTTGCAACAGTCTCAACAGGTACGGCTGAGCTCCGTTAAGAGACAGATGCGCGCTCAACTTGTCCAGAGAGCAGCAGTCCCAGCTGCTGTGGAAGGGGAGCACTCTCTCCGAGTCAGAAAGCCTTGCCTCCAATATAATGCTCCCTCTGCGTTATAGCTAATATCACGCAGCTCTACCACAAGCAATACGGTAACACGCTAGAAATTTTTTCCGTATTCGAAAATAAATACTTCGGAAATGAATTCTTCAAGAATTGTATTGACATTAAATACAAAATTCTAATTTTAGCAGACTGCCCTTTCAGTTTGTGAAACCTTGAAAAGGAAATCAATCTAGTATAAAATAAGTTGGGAAGATGAAATTTTTAATAAAGGGCGTCTTGTTTCAAGACACATTTAGGATCATTGGAGACTCTCTCAGGGCTAATAAAAGATCCTATTCGGAATTGTGTCCCAGACGTGTAGGCAGGCGTGTAAGTTTGGTCGAATAAAACAAGGGAAATTGTAATGCTTAAGACGGCGAGAACGGCTTAGAATGCCAGGACCAAGCTCAAGTATGCACTAATGCACCTCGTAGCTCTCTCGAGTTTGCAGTTAAGCCGGCGAACACGCTGACACCGAGAATGTGCCCTTATCCGAATCTATGCCAGCGTTTATACAAGGGAGCGGTTCACGTTTCGAGAATCTGAAAATTGCATTCCGTCCTTGGAAGGAGGAGTGCTTTCTCCGTTAAAGTCGGTCGAGAAAATGAGCAAGGGACTTCCAAATAGGTGAGCATTTTGAGATATTGTAACAAGACGTACATTTCCTCGGATGAAATACTCCCTCCGCTTTCTCAGCTCGTAGTCCACTTTTCTACTGTCTTGTTTTCCAACTAAATGAGACTTGAATTTATTGCAACTTTTCAATTCGTTCACTCACTCGTTTTCCACAATATTTATCTCGCACCGTTTTTATTAATCGGGACTAACAAAACAGAAACATTTATTTACATTCAACTGACAATGAACAACAAATGTGTTTTCAAAATTTCAAAATGGACGGTCGAACATGGCGGGCTCAATTCAAATCTTTCTCGACTCCCAAGTGGTTAATTTCTGCAAACAAAAGGGTGCTTTGAGAAGAAATTACGGTCCTAGGACGATAAAATTGAAAGTTGCATTCTATTATTATTTTATTTTTGCTTAGGGAATATTTGGGAAAAATCTGCATACGGATCCCTCAGGGCCGAATCCGAGGGTATGTGGGTTTGCTGAACAAAAATATAAACAAAAATAAATCGGCGAACTACTACCGGCCCGGCCCACTAAAAACCCAGTAAGTAAGATGCTCGCTCCGGCTAAGTATCGAACTAGGACCGTATATAGTTGGGTGCAGGCCCTTTATGGAAAAATTTTTTTAAGCTTCAAACAACATCGTTTTTTCGGCACCTTTCGAGCCACTTGCTGGTCTGTTAATTTCTTGTCGTGTTTTGAGACAGTAAAAGTGCTTTAAAAAATCTGAGAAAATTCGTGGACTTCAATAATCCTTCAGCTTGAAGAGAGAAACAAAAGTTTACAAAAGAAATTGTTTACATAGTTTGTTATTATTCTTAAAATTAATGTAAAAATTACATTTTATTTTATCAACGCGAAGCCACTACAATTCTTTGCCATTCCGTAGATGGGTTCAAGTGAGACACAACGTTTTTTAGAAATAGGCAGTGGCGCCATCTGTGGTCAATTTCAAAAATCACAATCATTTTAAATTTTGCCCACGACGTAATGCTTTGCAGGTTAAAATTCTTTGCAAAAAATGTAAAAGCGTAATTACTTGATTTGCATATTGATAAAGAAGGGGTAAAAAGGTTATAAACGAGAAAATAAAGTAGAATTTGCAAAAAGAAAGAGAACAAATCGGTTGTTTTGAAGACAGGAGAAAAAATGGAAACAAGCATAAGAGTGAAGTTGGATTGTAAAATGCTGTCCCTAGGAAGGTTGGATTATTGTACGTACAAGAGATTTGCCGCCTCTGGCCCTTGGTTTGAGCCAAAGGGCGACAACGGTTGCTATGGTAACAGACGAGGAGAGGCCAGAAACCACCCACCCTCCATTCTCAACGAGAGTTATCCCTGTCTCACTCTCAAGCGTCAAGTGATTCTCGTGCTCCGTGCTCTATGCTTTCTCTTTATATCTGCTTTTCCTATTTTCTCTATTTCTACCACCCACTTTTATGTCGTACTTTCCTCTCTTGAATTTCCACTTTTAATTTTTCAAGTTTCATATTTTGAATTACAATCTCAAGATTGGTGAATAAATAACCCAAAAAGGATTTTTGGGAAAAACTTTTCCTCGTGCACTTGCAATTTTTATAAACTGAAATTAGAGACATTTTAATTATTATTTAATTCTTCAAAAAATGCATAAAGTTCGGATGACTTTGTTGTACAATTTTTACGATTAATTTGCATGTAAGAATTAATTTTTTTTTTTAAAATGAACTCCGACATTTAGAGGCGTGGCGTATGTTTCCAAAGCTGTTGTCAGTAATTGCTTTCTTGGTTCTCAGGTTGGACCAACTTTATTCTCAGTGGTTACAAAGCGTCTCACCAGATGGCGTAACGTACTCACGATTGCTAACGGTTGCTCAGACTCGCGTGATTGGTCACTTTGAAACTTAGTAACTTGAAATATTCATTTGAGCATAAAATAAAAACGAACTTTCCGATTCGCTCAGTACAAGCAGCATGAGTTTGATAGGGCCAGACTTTGCTAAAAATAAGAAAGTACTGTGAGAATAAATAATTCTTATTCAATTATTTATACGTAATAAGCAATTTTTTTTAAAGATAACTAGTCTATCGCTTTTATTCTACATTTTCCAAATATTTCTCCAAATATTTGATTACCAGGAACTATTCTCAATTTGCGAAAGCATTTCCGGAATGAGGGATAGAAAATGTCGAAAAATTCGATCGGAAAATTGTTGTTTTGATGGAAGTTGATCCTTTTCCTTAAAATGAAGGATCAAAATAGCTCTTTTATGAGAGTGACTGATTTCGTAGAAGGTTTCTGTCACTGTCTCTACTTTGTGAGAGGGTGTATCGGAATGGAGCAAGAGAAAAATGTTACAGAAATAAAAGTCAGAGTGAGTTGGAGAGAAGGAGAGAGAGAAAGAGTGAGTGAGAGAGGAGAGAAAAGGAGATAAGGAAAAGAGAAAGAGAGAGCATGGCGGTAAAAAGAGATCCGTCCACTTGGTTGTACCCATGAGACCAATCCCCAACCCTCAGTTCTTCTGATTATCGGAATCGGATTTCTGCTAAAAGAAAAAAGATAGAAGAGATGTGTATCCACGCGTGTTTTTTTTTTTTTTTATTTTGGACAATTTGACTAGAACGAGTTTTGAAAAATAATTCCTTTGCTAATCTTCATCAACTTTACAAGTCGTTTCTTTCCTCCCTTCTCGTAATTAAATTACATTCATGCACTGTTTTCATCAACAGGTGTTGCTCGTTCCTGGCTTAAATTCTTTCACAGTTGCTGATTAAAATTCCATTTGGGAAACGCAGCTTGAATTTTAGTTTAAATATAAATGAAGGGATAGGAATTTCTGAACGGATTTAAACGTTGCTTTGCATTTTTTAATTTGACGATCTTGTCAACAATTAATAATTTTGCTCTCAAAATTTTAATTGCATTTTTTATTTTACTATAAAAGTGGTCCTTTTGTAGCCAATGGGACTACAGTCCACGGGGAGGATACACATCAGTTTTGTTAAAGATGTGAGAAATTAAATGTAGGTATTTATTTCTTCTTTTACTTTTTCGTGATAGCTTGAATTCCGATAACCATTTCTCGAGATTGAGGGGCTAAAAGTATTCCAAGAGAGTCAAATCTGCAGAATGGAAGAGTGGTGGAACGAATTGGAATCCTAAATCCGCCTACTTTGTGTCTGCAATTGCAGAAGAGTGAGCTGGTGGATTGTCGTGATAGAACATGATTATTGTTCGAACCTGGGACATTTTTCTTACAGATTGGTTCAATAGACAGAATTTTACGTGATTATTTTCTAGTTTCGAAATGATTAGAAAAACATATCCCTTGCTGAATTTGATCCCTAGCGTCCTTTAAGGCTACAATTCGAATTCAGATCAACATTTTAAATATAATCCATTTAAGAAGAAATATATCTTTTTACTTCACAGGAACGAAATAGAGGCATTTTAATACCGCAAAATCGGGACAAAAGTAAGTCATTTATTCCGAGCGGTTAATCAAAATTGTCCAATTCCGTTCCTTTGAGAATAAATTTGTATCGACTGCAAAAGTTTTTCTTCATCACATCAAAATTGATTAGAGAATCTTCTGGTTCGTTGATGTTTCGATTCCTTCTGATACTAATAATCCTTATCCCTGAAGACACTACTTTGGTTTCAAGCAGTCGATAATTATTCCTGATGTTCCGATTGGATCTACCGTGGACTATAAACCGTCATTACCATGAAAGCAATGTAACGATATAATCCGTACCGCACATGCAATCAAATGCTGTTCTTAAGGAGGGTTGTTAGACCGATATTACGAATCAAATTACAAGTGGCCTCTCAGGCTCGTAAGGCTTCAATATTCCAGTGGACTAGGACTTTTATACTTTGCTTCTCGTGTCCTAATGAGTGGTTGAATATTTATTAAAAGCTCTACACTGGGACCACCACCACTAGGTTTGAATTTTCGAACGTAATACCAAAGTTGATTCTATACTGGAAACCATATCCTCACGAAAACCTCCAGCACGCCCCATAGAGTTTCATTGTAATTGCCTTGTTCGTCTTGGCTTTTCCTTGAAACGGGATCGCGAGCTTGAATTGCATTATGCAAATCGCAATCTTGCTGAGTTTCCGTTTCTACGACACGTTGCTGCCTTTCGAAGAACGCCGAGAATCGTGACAAAGGATTGCCCACGAATACCTTCGAAAACGCCTTCCCCGGGTCACTGAATTCCATTATTTTACGACTTCTCGCCACTCCAACGTCTAATTTCTCTTTTAAACGATTTTTTAAAGTCTGAATCACACAAATCCAATATTATTTCAATCTAATACCAAGGGCACTTTCTGACAATTTTTTCTTTAATACCAATACTTTTTTACACTTAATACCAAACTTAATACCATACTATTCAAAACATGAGAGTCGATTGAGAAGTGAACAATTTTATCCGTAAAATTATAATGATGGGAAAGAAATTAGTGGAAAAAAGAATCTGATAGAACGCTTAGAGAGTTGATTCTTATTACTCTAGACTGATAGGAATCTAAATTAAAATTATACGTTCTCCGGGCTCGACCTAGTTTGAAATCAACTTAATAAATTAATCACAACTATGTACAGGACTTTCAGAATCACCCGATATTTTTCAGAACACCGTTATTGCATAATAAAATTTCCGTCAATGTGCTGTTAATGCAAATACGAAATGTTTCTCCCTGCTTTCAATTGTTTCAAAGCAGGTGTAAAATGAAAATAAACAGACGGTCACTGTTCGTTTAAATCCATATTATTTTTCCGCAGACTAAAATTGGAACAGATTATCGAAAAAGATAAAGACACTATCTGAATATAATTTAAAATTGCAAATCAACCAGGATATAAATCACGGGAATCAATTCCATAGAGGTTGATGATTCGCTTTTCGGAAAGTAGATTTCTGCGAATAGGTGGCTTGTTTGAAATCGATTTCTGATCGAAGATTTTCCGAAAGAGAAGCACAGGAGCCGATGACAAACGAGGGAAATTAATTTCAGCCACGCATGGGGATCGAGTCGATCCCTTTTACGTCTTGTCCAACCCACTCGACGAGAACCGTTAATATTCATGGCCGAAGGGTTGGCCCGCTCGGATAACGCTTATCTTGCCGCTGAAATAACTCGATAGCCGCACGATCCTGACTCGACGTTTTCTGATCCCTTTCGCGAGTCACCCCTTTTCTCCCTAAAGCCCTTTTCGCTCCTGGTACCGTTCGTTGGTAAAAATATGAACTGCCAAGTTGACCTCGGCCACAGTTATAATCTATTCGCAACAAGAGCGAGCGTCTCGGGCGAGTTATTGAGCCCGGTGATAATATCGAGTTCTGACCAAACATTAACTACACCTGACAATCGCTACTATGAGTTCCATTATTGGCTTGTAAATTTCTACCTCCTCGAAGCGCACTAATTGCTCCTCTTGAGTACAACTTTATGAACCACTTTGTATCTTCGCTCTATTGCATACAATAGAATCAGTTCAATTAATTCTGTTGTTTTAACTTTATGGGAATTAAATTTTTATAAAGTTTTTCCCAATAATAGGGCAGGGGAGGAGATAGTCGGACGGTTGGTGAGGTTTGCTAGGGCGAGTCTGACTCTGGGTTACATCCCGAAAGCGTGGTGAGGTACGAAGGTGGTCTTCATACCAAAAGCGGGAAGAAATGAATACACCTCACCAAAAGATTTTTGTCCTATCAGCCTAACATCTTTCATAGTAAAGACGATAGAAAGACTTGTGGATAGAAAGACTTGTGGATAGATACATTCTCTGCGAGACCCACTGCACAAGGACCAACATGCCTTTAGAGCGTATCGCTCTACTGAATCAGCCTTGGCTAGAGCAGCACACTTAATTAAAGGACAGCTTGAAGCTAAAGGTTTTGCTATAGGAGTTTTTATAGACATTGAGGAAGCATTCAACGCTGCCTCCCAGAAGGTGATAAGAAGAACTATGCGTGCTCTTGAGGTCTCCAAACCAATTGTTAACTAAACCTGTCACATGTTGGGTAACAGGAACCTTACGTCGAGTAAAGGGAACTCCACTCTTAGCGGGACTGTCAATTCTGGCTGCCTGAAGGGAGGAGTTCTATCACATTTGCTGTAGAGTCTGGTGGTTGATGAACTGCTAAGGATTCTCACAGAGAAGGGTTTTTATGTGATTAGCTACGCGGACGATATCTTAATATCGTCCGTGGGCCTCAACTTGATAAATTACTCGGGATTATGGAGCAAGCTTTAAGCCTGGAGGACGAATGGTGCCAAAAAGATGGCTTGTCTGTTAACCCTAATGAAACCGAGGCGGTTGTTTTTACGAGGCGCTACAAGTGAAACCTTGCGCGTACACTGAGGCTCTCAGGTCAACCACTTCTTTTGACAGCGCGAGCGAAATACCTGGTAGTCATCCTAGATAGGAAGTTCGCCTGGAACGATCACTTAGAGGACAAGTGCTGATGGGAGTGCCTGATCAGCGTTGTGTCCTAGAAAAGCAATAAGATCCCCAGGGATGTGCGGAAAGCAATAACCCAGGGTTCAGTGCGGAATATACTCCGGATGTTGAATCGAAACCGCCGAAGCCACAGAATGACTACTATCCACTAAAACTAGCTACACCACAGAAGGGACAGGATAAGAAAAAATTGTCGCTTTTTGTCACTATCAACTCGAATTCTTCACTTCAGAAACCATTTGGCTTTTGGGGTGCAATGACTTTGGAAAATTTAGGCGAAGTTCAAAATTCACTGTTAAACATCGCTTAATGAAAGCCTTATGTGGTCGTGCCAAGTGGAAAACCCACCAATAAGATCATCAGGCTTTTTACATCAAATAAGCTACATCACACCATCCCTTCCCATTATTAAATCGATTCTTCACTTTAGAATCACTTGGGATTTTGGGTTGCATAACTGCTTGTTCCTGGCAGGTGTATAAAACTCCTACCAAGCCAACTGATCTGGCGTTCCCTTATCTATAACCTGGAGACGTATGGTACCATTTTGTCGTGCCTCAAAACTCACAACGCGAAACACGTATTTCGCCATCATCCGATGGCCATCAGCCATCAGATCCTAACATTTTTTCAATATCTGCAAAACTCTAATGATTTTGTTTCGTAATCTCGTTGAGCTTTACAGTAATGATTTTAAGGTTTACGATCACCTTCTCAAGGTTTAGGGCAATCTCTTCAAAGTTTAGGGTAATCTCTTTAAGATTTAGGGTAATCTCTTTAAGATTTAGGATAATCCCTTTAAGGTTTAGGATAATCCATTTAAGGTTTAGTAAATTCCGTTTTGGTTTAGGATAATCCTGTTAAGCTTTAGGGTAATCTCTTTTAGATTAGGGGTATTCGTTCAAGATTCTGGATAATATCCCTAAGGTGATGGATAATCCCTTAGGGGTTTTACATAATCTTATTTAGATTCTACATAATCCTTTAGATACTTTAAAAAATCCCCAACAGGTGTACGGCTCCCTTGGAAAGGATCATGGAAATCTTCGAGCAGTTCTTGGGAATCCTACAAAGATTTTTATAAATCCTTCTGAAAGTGTTTAGAAGTCTTTACAGAATCGTCTAGAAGTTCAGAACAGTATCAAAACAACTCCACGGGATCCCTGAAGAACTCACTGGAGAACTTCCAAAAGGCTTTGTGGAATCGCCGAAAAGGTCTTGAATTCCGCCAGAAAGATTGTTCGGAACATCTAAAATCGCTTTAAAAAACCTCCCGAGAAGTTGAAGACAACACTTGAAAGTCTCTGGGGAATTCCATTTAAATTCTGAGGAATTTCATAAGACCCAGGGGAATCCCATGTAGATTCTGGAAAATCTCTAGAAGATTCCGTATGTCCTGCAAAAGAATTTAGAGGAACCTCTGAAAAAGCATTGGGGAAGAAGATTTTAAAATATCACATCAGAAAGATTTTCAGAAAACCCCAAAAGATTCTCCAAAATTTTTAGAAGCTCGAAGGAGTCACTGAACTGCTCTGCAGAATCACATGAAGGTATTGAAATATCCTTTAAAAGCTTTGTAACATTTTTAAAAACTTCTGAGAATTGCTGAATGGTTCTAAGAATTTCCGAATTGTTCTAAGAATTCACAGATTGTTCTAAGAATTCCCGAAGGGTACTTGGAAATATCCATGAGGTTCTAGAGAATCACTTACTGGTGTAACTTACTCAAGTTCTGATCTTGAGATTCTTGAGTTTGAGGGCAATTCATTGAAAGTTCTGAGTTGTCCCCGAAAGGCTTTGAGGAATCTCCAGGAAAGAATACATGAAAGGCATTGGGAAATACCCCTTGAAGGTGAAGATAACGATTTCTTCTTAAATATGGCGATCAGATGCATGCGGAGTTCGTGGAGTACTCTACTTTCCAAATCATTTTAAATAGTGTCATTATATTTACTGAGATACAAGTGTGAGGGGTAATTTTAATTACATAAAACTCAGTCAGATTTATTCAAAATAATAATTAAAGGTGCAAGACGGACCGAAAGATCATCTGACTCGAATTACATTACTATGATTTTTTATATGAAAGATGTCATAGTCAAGTATTACAATTCAATTTTCAGTTGAAATTCCTTACACAGAGTTTAAATTTGCATTACGCGTGTTGCTTAAATCCTATATTTTATTAAGCAATGAGTATTTCCTTGCTAACTATGTAATTCTCATCTAAAATTTAAAAAGTGTTTTCATACTTTTTTCTAGACTGTGCAATATGCACACCTTGAACTTCTTTTTCCCTGAACTCAAAAAGTAAGACAAATACTTTTAGTCCTCCTAATGTGTATTCCTTCGCATTCCCTCTCTCCAGTGCATCTTCGAATGCGGGAATTCAGCTCCACCAAAGTAGTAAGCACTTGAACGAACTCGGAATGCCATTCGTGGTGGTTGCGTTTCCGGAAAATTACCGTGGGAGGAAACTCGAAATAAACGATTCGAGGGTAGCAGAGGAAGCCGAGCGGAAGAAGTCGAGACAAGACGGACTCGGCTTTCGTAAAGGATCTGCTTGTGAGTGTGTGCCTGGTGGAAACTGCGTTAGAAAGAGGGGTTTTAGGACAGGACAAGAAGGGCTGACGATTGTCTTGAGCACGAAGAGAAAAGCGGATTAAGGCGGTTGGTTAAAGAACAGTTACCATACAGTTCGACGGAGAGAAAGTGGGTTGAGGTGGCGTTCTTAATGGTACTCTGGGGCTGGCTAGAGGGTGAAAGGTGAGGGGAAAAGGTGCTTTCTCGAGAGAAGCAGGTACTACTTTACAAGACTCACTACCAAGTCCATAACTAGCTCCAATTTCGGGCTTTCTAGCTAAAGGAATGCAAGTTCGCATTGCGCGAGTGTTGTTCAGTTGGTGGTAGTGCGTGGCTCGGTGTCGCTCCTGCTATTGTAATACCAGAACCTGTCGAGTTAAATAACTGCCACTACTTACAGTAAGTTGGTGCGCAATGAGACTGCGTACATAAATACGCCCTAATACACCTTCCAGACAATATACCCAGAGATACAGCTATTCACTGCGGAACACCACCGATTCCCCTGTAAGGTCTTAGGTCACTTGCGGGTTCACGGGTCAAAATAAAATAGGACCGGGAACTCCCACGGAGGTGGATATTCCCTATCAAGTTCCCTTGGCATTGGTTTCGCTAGAAGTACTAAAGTGAGAATAGAAATGATGTTAATCAAATAAATGTTAATGAAATAAAAGAAAGAAGGAAAATAACAGTGAGATGAAAAAAGGTTTTTAATACAAAGTCTATTTCAACGATTTGTGCAATTACTTCTGAGATTTGCTACGAGTTTACTGCACTCTTTGATTAACAAAAAACATGTTTTTCGAGAACCTTGTGACGTGGTATATTTTACGTCACAAAAATTCACCCTTTCGGTTAAGATTTTTACATTGTTTATGATTTTGGAACAAGAGTCACAATTCCTGGGAAGAGCACTTTGGTTTTTTAAGAATTTTTACAAATGAGCTTGTTTATTTTTATTATTTTTGCACATTCCGAGAGTGAAAGAAAAGAGTTGACAAAGTCTATTTCTGCATTCAAATCACACGCCAAATCCATCAGAAGGTTAACCTGTCAAGTTTCAACCACATGCAGCTTTGCCTTGGTTCTGGAGTACCTGTGCTTTGGCACAATTTCTGAGATTTTATGTACCAGCTTTGTTTATGGACTCCAGCCCCTTATGATTTTTAATAAAAAATCTGGGAGGTCGATTCGTCAATTGCCGAGCAACACCTTGAGTTGCAGTTGTTTCACTCAACGTCCAAATAATGGGTCAAAAGGGGTTCCTGTGCGACCAACTACTTCACTGTACCTGGTTGCTGAAACCATGTGACCGCTCGGAATACTCTGATTGGCAGGGAAAACGTTCTGCTGCTACCTGTTGGAAAATTGGCTTATCGGCTTTCACTCTTGTTCCAAACAGTTTCAAATCTCGGAAATTGTAGAAGGAAAATTTCTAATCAAAATAATTTAATCTAGTAAAAGTTGAATTCCGATATTCTTTTTCTTTTAACTGAAAATGTCGTTGACTGAGGAGGAAATGGTGAGTTTTTCATTGTCTCCGGTGATCATTTTTCTTTTCTTTGACTGAATTTGTAGATTTATTAAAAGTTGACATTTTTGAGGTTAGAATCCCGGGTTGTATTTCAAGTTTAACTTTTCCTCGACTTAAGTGCTCTTTCTTAGTTTATTTATTGAATTTTCATTAAGAGAATTTTTCTCGTTCTTTTGATATATAATTTGTGTTAATTGAGTTTTAAATGATTAAATGATTGTAATTATGTTAAGCCAGCTTTCCGGAAAATGTGCTCTGAAGTCGTAGTTTTTTTGTATAAGATCCAATTCATGAAATATCATTGCTTTATATCGAGTCATTTTTTTTATTTTAAATTACACTAGTTTTGATTATTTTTTCTAAAAATAAAAGTGACATATTCGTGGCAATATTTGTTAAAATAGTAAAAATTGGTCTTTTGGCTTTCTTTCAACCTTTCGAACATTCCTTTTCTCCTGATTTAACGAGTCTAAAATTAATGATAGTTCTAACAGTAGTTTTGGTAATTTAATTGGAAATAAATTTTGTTAAATGAAAATAATTAAATTGAATTTTAAGTGTTTGAAAAATTTAATAATTTGTTTAACTGGCGCCTTGATTTTTTTTTTTATAATAAACTTATAGATAGTTGGAATAAATTGCTTATTCCGGAATTTTACAGTGAACATTTGTTTCGACCAATTCAAAAGTCTCACAACCTTTTGATTTATAATGTTAATGTAAATGAATTTTGCTAACTAATAGAAAATTTGCATTACAGTATATATTAAATTAATTAAAACCTTTTTTATCTTCTAACATTCCTCATGAGAATCCAGTCTCAAATACACAATTTTGTAATGGATATTTCACTAAAATTAAAAGCAAACTTATTACACTGAAAAAAATAAATGACTGATTCAGACGTACCTAATCTAGTCATAATTGTGACTAGGTTAGGTACACGTATTGGTGGAACTGCCATACGTTGTCTGAATCAGCTATTTATTTTTTTCAGTGTAAAAGCAACGAATTAAAGGCTTCTTTTATGATTCTTTACATGAAAACCGGCACATTGAATAAAAGCACGTTTACCGCAAAAGTTGAAAACTAATTATTACAATCTCGGTGTCGTTCCTTAACGTTTTACTAACATATTCAACAACAAAACTTAGAATAAGTGTAAACTATGAATAATATTCACGATTCTCGCGGCCTTCACTTTAGAATTCACTTCACGTTTATTTCCGTGGAATAAAACACGTTTTATATCTCGGAAGTTTAACCATTTCTGCTTTATGTTCGTTATAATCATAACAATTTCAATTTTATATTAAATTAAAGGTTGAAATGGGTTTGTTAAATTGTTTCTTCAACTGGCTAAATCAGTTTCATTTAAATAAAGACGTTTTAAAGAAGATGAAAGCAGTACAAAAAAAAGCGATACAAACAAAAACTAGACGAGAAAGTTAATCAAAAAGTTGAATTGAAGAAGAATTAGGTTGTTTAATTTAACTAACATTCTTCCCTAAAGATTGACGATAAATTCTTCGTGATTAATTTTTAGTGCGGCAAAAGAATATGCAAATAGACACGAGAGAAGAGGATGTGACTAGATTGGATGAATGTAATGATTCACTTAAGGGAATAAAATAATTATGGATCAACCAGTTTTAGGTTTAACCCTTTTTCATGCATCATTATCTTTGTGTTATACGTGCCTAGGTAGACCGGAAGTACTTGCTTTGAAGGGGGAATACGAGGACTTGACAAACAAATACACGCGTCGGTGTAGCGTGACACTCTGGAGTCGACGACGCTCGTCGAGGGTTCATTCCCTGATTAGAGGTACGGCAGCAGGCTTGGGGAGTAAAGTAAAGGATCGGAGGAGTCGTGCTCAAGTAGACAAGGAGCGAGTCAGTCCTACCACTCAGCCTTTTATAGATTATTCACATACAATGGTCTCGTGACAAGTGATGCACTGCTCTCTGAAAAAAGAAATCTTGAATCAACAAAAATTCTTCTGTTGCTAACAAAAAATTCGACTAAAAGAACTTTACGAAATTGTCAATAAAATCACTAATTTTTTCAGGAATAAAAATTCCTGAAAAAATTAGTGATTATATTTCAAGAAATGTTATTTTTGAACAGAATAAATAATAACGATTCTTTGCACTTTCCATCAACTTTCTTTTCTTGTAAATATTGGTTGTCGTAAATAAAACAATCGGAAATATACAAAGAATTTCCTTCTGGCTCGAACGATAGAGAACTTTATAAGTTTTGCTTTATTAAATCAGAAAAGGGCAAGGGAACGAAAAAGGGTAATTCAATAAATTCTCATCGCTCTGAATTCTAAAAACCGATTGGCTTGTCTTTTTCTCAGATCATGTAAAGAACGCAGATTACCTTTTCACCTTATACATACGAAAGATAATCAATACTTTTACATAGTTAAAGAGCAAGCTTCTTTCATTTCGATTTATACAAAAATAACTATTTCCATTTACTATCGAATCATTTTAAACTATTCTATTTTCCGTTTAATTTAAATTATTATATTTTCCTTTCTGTTTTTAACTATTCTATTTTAATACTTTTAAACTACTATAATTTAATACTTTTAAACTACTATAATTTAATACTTTTAAACTATTCTATTTTAATACTTTTAAACTATTCTATTTTAATATTTTTAAACTGTTGCTTTATTTATAATTAACAAACTTTGTGTTTACTCTTAAGAGAGTGAAGAGTAACTTGACAAAATTTCGCGTTATTTACTAAGCGATGCAAACATTTGGAAAGCAACAGGCACCTTTTAATACAATTAACTCATCAACAATTATCAACATCTTGTGTTTAATGCAACTAACACATTTTTGCAATTCACGCTTGCTTTTAAAAGCTTTATTTTTGTCGCTGCCATCATATCAATTGCGTTCAGAAAGTAATGGTTGATTAGAAGTGAAAAACGTGTAATAAATTCGTCGGCGAGTTTTTTTGTTGATTGGCGATGATGGTTGGAAAAAACGCGATTCGTTTCGGTATTGAGTATTGTCTATTTTCATTCTGAACAAGAGGAAAACGTTAAACGTTCGCGCTACAGAATTTCATGAGTAGCCTGTGTATATCTAAATGTATCGTAGTCGGTGTTTTGCTGGTGTTTGGTGTCGTACTGTTTGGTGTTTTAATGTTGATTGGACGACTGCCGATTCAGCAGGCGTTCGTTTGCCACGATTGTTGCGATACTGGCTCTACGAGAATTTGAAAATGTCGCCTGGCCACCCGATATCGGGGAATAGTCGGCAAAACGCAGTTAATAATACCCGTGTCGACTAGTGTTTTTGCCAATTTCAAATGTACACGCCCCTTTCCCGCGACTAAGTATTGCTGCCGCTTTCGACAAGATAAAAACACAACTCGATGGAGTTTACAAAATGTACTACATTCCGCGAAATTCGATATGCTTTCAACTACCCTTTTTGCTATTCGAGACATCGTTATGCATTCATTTGAATTTCAATTTGCCGTCTAATTACTAAAATTCGGCCCGATTTATTTTGCACTGACTGAGAATTAATTCTTTCTATTCTAAGTTCTAAACATTTTTTAATATGCAAAGAATTTCATTTACTGTTTGAAAGTTTTCACTCACTTGTTTCAATAAAAAAATGTTTAAATCATCATTGTACAATTAAAATGTAATTTAACGCCATTTGAAATGTTATTTTGTGCCAAAAATTTTTTTATTCCAATTGTAACTGTATGTAGAATTTTATTCCGAGTTGAAAATTTTAATATGTACCTCTACTTTCTTCGTATGAAAGTATTACACTAGCGTTTTAAATTAATTAAATTTTTGATAACAATTTTTAAATAAAAATGTGTCTTTCGAATTGTTTTGAAACCATCGAAGTCCCGAATAAAATAAGCCTAGAAAGAAGTAATTTCGATTATGTATTTGTATTTATTAAAAGAATAGTGTGAATAGCAATGTTGCAAAATTAGTCTGCTCATAAAATTAAAGTTTTTCTTAATTCTTAGTCATATTAGAGGCTAAATTTCTATTGAATGAAATTATTAATGTTGCCGCATTTTTTAATCATTTATTCAAGAATTGAAAGAAGATATAATAGAGAAAACAGTTGCCAGTTTTTGTTTTGTCTAAAAAAAGTCCTCATTTCAGTTAAAATCAGAATGTAGAAATTAAATATGCAATAATGAGAATAAAATTAATTCGAATCGACAGAAAATTACATTTCAAATGAGACCGAGAACATGAAAAACACGTTAATATATTATAAGATATTACAAATTTATTAAACCATTGCCATTTGAACTATTTTTAAAATTTATGATTTTAATATAGTCAAAAGAATTCCATCTTTGGTTTTTCGAATCTATAACATTCAAAATGCATTGCTTTAAGTCAATTATAAAGCAAAAAAATTTATTCAAAATATAAAACGAAAACGTGCATTAGTATGCAACGTTGAAAATTACTGTGCATGGTAATATTTTCCAATGATGCACCTAGTTAAGGGTATAAATATTACCCAAATATAAATATTATAACGACATTGTATTGTCGGCGAAAGCATAGATACTCAAAATTCACAATAAGAATTTAAAAATAAGTAAAAATGTTCTTTACACTTTTTTGATATCAGTTACCGTTTCCGAGTTATTTAAAAAATGGAAAATTTAGTCGAGTGCGGCACATTAGTGGGTAGGGATAGTTCCAAGGCTTTGAATCTTTCTCCCTTCCCTGCGAGCGACAGAGAACGAATCTACTCCCACCACTGTAGATGCCACGCTCGATTTCAATCGAGAGCTGCACAGTACCAGGTGGGGGAAGATCTAAGGTTTTGAATCTGTCCTCCCTTCTCTGCCAGCGTCAGAGAGCAAGTCTACTCCCACTACAATTGCCGCACTCGGTAGCATTTGTTTTTAATAACTCGAAAACGGTAACGAATTTTAAAAAATCGTAAAAGAATTTTTTACTTTATTTTTCATCCTAATTATGAATTTTTAATATTTTTGCTCTTGGCAATATATAATATGCATACATAATTATATAAACAATTACATACATAAGTTGGTCTTCTCAGAAATAAACGCAACTATCAAAGATGTGCAAAATAAATGGAAAGAGAATGATAAATTGAATGACGAGTTAGATTACATTATTTTTTAAAAAAATGAAATTGAAACAATGAATTATAGAAATTGAGAAAGAGCAATTTTACAACAGTTCCTTGCATAGGATTAAAGTATTAAAATCTTAGTAAAAAAAAAATGAATGCTTTACGAATTAATTCATGAATGAAGTAGAGCCAATCCATGCTTCATTGTCCAGTAACGGCTGTGACCTAGTTTTTAAAAATAATTTTCGTTATTTTTAGGAATTTGAATAAATCTAAAGCTTTTATAACGTCTGTGACCAAGGGGTTTTAAAATAATAAAAATTCACGACAAAAAATGTAGCCTTTCATATTAATCAATCACAATGAATGAATTATTAAACAGGAAATATTTGAAATGTAAAGTGACAAATTTTTTCAAATGAACATATCAATTGTGTGCATTATATTTAGTATTTTTATTGTTTATAAATTAATTTAATTTTTCAGTATAAATTATAAAAAAAACTCTGAATATCAACTTTTTTATTAATAAAAGCTAGATAAAATGATAATATTATGATTATTAAAATATTGACTTTGAGTGGCATGTATTCTTTTTCCAGATTGTTTCCATATTCATATAAATGAACACGAATGAAACTTTACAATCAATTTTGTTAACTAGTATTGCTAAAATGTAACTTGTTCAAATTATCAAAAATAATAATTTTCCTTGAAACTACATTTCATGCATTAATTTATTTTATTTATATAATTTTGCTTAACTAACATCCATTTAAAACAAATAACGACGAAACAAATATTTGACATAAGATATAAAAACCTAACAAGAATTATTTTTTCCTCTATTTAAAACCATAAAAGTTATCTGAAAACAAGAGCAAAAATATTTTGTTTTGGAAACATGACCTTGTTAGAAGAAAAATATCGACGCGACGCGACGGTACACTAGCGTGGTGTAGCGTGGTTAACGGATCAAAAACATTTACAACTTCGGGAACAAATAACAAAACAGTTTTAAAAAGAATGAAAATGAGGACGCTGAAAAAAGAACGTTGCTGTTTTTGTACTATTTTGTATTAAAATGACTTGTATTTTTTGGAAATCAGTTGTTGAACTTTTTCGAAATTTACTTTACTTGAAGCAGAGCCCATTACACACAGTGTAAATATTTTTTATTTTTCTAAAAAATTGTAAAGAAAGAAAAACAAGATTGAAAACATATATATGACATATATTTATTATTTATAGTAGGTATGTATTGATATTAAATAAAGTATCTCATCAAAAAGGATTAATAATGAATTTCTTTTACCAATCTGTACAATTTGACGCCGCCACAATCGCACTGAAACATGTGAAGTCTGTGTCGCGACATGAACCCAACTTTACTTGAAGCAAAGCCCATTACACACAACAAATTTTTTTTATTTTTCTAAAAAATTGTAAAGAAAGCAAAACGAGATTGAAGATTGAAGTTACGCGCGCATATCTAAATGGCTGAAAACAAGTCCTGTTTTCATTTTTATCGACCCGGTCGGTGCGAGAGCACCTCCAATAATTATACAAAAATGCGGAAACTTCTTCCCACGGACAGGACAGTTAAATAATAAAAAATCATTAAAACATTTAATCATCATAAAAGACACATTTTTATTTACTATAATTTATCATCGTGTTGTAATACGATAAATTTTATTTATTTCTAACACAAAACAGAATTCGTAGCTTATTTCTCAATAGTACTGTAAAATATGATGAAAGTGACTATCTGTTCTTATTTTCTCTGCGAAATTAATTGCATTAACGATTTTCTTTATTTAATATAGATAACGTAAAGTATCGATCACTTTTTTTATTATTTTTAAATAATTTCATAAGAGATGCAAAAATGAGAATAGGTTTGTTATTAACAAGTTTCACATTGTTCTTAATTGGTAGGGCATGGTATTTATTGTAGATACATAAGCGTAGGTGTTTACTTACAGTAAATATATAAATCTGTTTTCCTTTTTTGCTACTTTATAAAAATAAAGAAAATTTACACAGTGTGTAACTGACTTTTCTTCAAGTAAATATGTGTATCATGCTGCGACACAGTCCCAGGGGTAGCAACTGCTCACTGGAAAATAAACAGCTGACTCTAAAAGAAATGATCACACTTTACGGCAGATGGCGCTGCCCTGCCACAATAAAGACAGCAACTTTATCTACAAGAGCAGCAACGTTCTCAAACCATCTATGCAAATTAAATGTTTTTCCAAGAATACATTATTTCGGAAAGGTAAATTGTTTCGGAAAGATAAATAATTTCGGTAATGTAAATTGTTTCGGAAAATTAAATAATTTCGGAAATGTAAATTGTTACGGAAAAGTAAATTTATGTAAAGAGTAAAACCCGTAAATTCTTGACGTGTACAAGAAATTGGCTTTTGATTAAATGAATCGTGTAGTCATGTTATGGAAAAAAAGAACGCGTGGTGGGTTCGGCTGTTGTCCAAAATTGCCCTTACCCTGTTACCACATGTAGTTATTATTCTGGTAGTGCATACGTAGGTATTGAATGTGTGTGATAGAGCTGCATAGAGAATACAGACATGGCATTTATGGTAGGCAACTAGAGCATACAGATAGTGACACTGAGGTGGTGCAGGGGTGGCAGTCGGTGCCGATATAGTGTGAAAGTGAACATAGCCTCTGTGTGTTAATTTCAGCAGCGGTGAGCCCGCCTCGTATGTGGTGGACAGTGCTGGCTGCATGTTCACGCCAAGGTACGTGAACGTCGTACATATAGTCTAATATCATAAATGTTTCATTCTGTCAGGGCAAGGACGTTTGGATCTCCTGGGTATACATACCGTTGCATCCCATATTACTACATAAATTATCAATCCTTCGCGCACCATCGATAGTAATTGAGTTTCCATTCTCAGGGTATGATTCCCAGTAATAACATCAACTCCCGTTATCTACAAACCAACAACCATTTTTTTCAAGAATTTCAACATTCAAACGACACTTTTATTTAAAAGTGAAATTTAAAAAACAAAATTACACGAGAGGAACATTTATGAAAAAGGAAATAAACTTTTATTAATAAAAAAAAATAAAACAAACTTTCATTAAAAGAAAAATTAAAAATGAATTAAACTTTAAAAAGGAAACTTTTCAAAAAAGAAATAATCTTTTATGTGACAAAAATAATTGAACAAAAGCATTTCAATTTTGTATTGATCTTTAAACTGCAACTTGAATTGACTCAAAAGATTGTTTTGTAAAACGTTCAAACCAAAATATTAGTTTTTAAATGTTTAAACAATAAAATTTGTAGATTGGAAAAAGTTTGGCATGAAAAAAGTTACACAGAAGCGCTATAATCTTGAAACAGTAGCAGCGCCATCTTAGTATCGTTTTTGTACTACTTTAGAGCATCTGCTTTACCAACGTACTCTCAAAACTAACCTCACTCTCTGGAACCTCTCTTGTATCAAAACAAAACAGCGACGTAATTTTGTTTTAAAAATGAACTGATTATTACTTACAGTACCAAGCTTTCGTCAGTTTCTTTTTACTTTTAGTAAAAAGAAAATTTAATTTGCTTTTAGTAAATTGAGCTTCTCTAGATTTTATTATTTTATTTTTGTTTTATTATTTTATTTTTTTATTATTTTATACTTTTTTCATTTTAACATAAATTTCGTGGCTCACAAAAAATTTAGTATATAAATAACACTTACTTATTGAATGTAAAACGAAAAAAAAGTGGGGCAACTGTTGTGCCATAGAACGCCGACTTTGGGAACACAGCGCTCCCAAACTTTCGGAAGTGCCGTGCGTCAGAGTTTTTAATTACAAGCATTTCCATTTGTCCTATTTTTAAGAATAAAAACAATAAATATCTGAAATGCAGTCGATCCAAACTTCTTTTTCTTTATTTTCGAAAGCATAGAATTTTAAAATTAACTAAATGTTACTCGAATTAAACATTTTTTCATTTGCTTTCGGTAATTAGCTTATCAATAGAAATAAAACTTTTAAAATACCAATAAAAATTTGAGTACTATTATTTTTATCATTTTATTTATCATTTATTCATTTTTTCTCTTTTTTCTTCTTTCTTCTTTTTTCTTCCTTTTTTCTTCTTTTTGAAGTATCGGCTTTTTTGTAGCAAGTTATTACACGCCATCTGCCGTAAACATCAATATTATTCCTCTAAGAGCAAGTTATGCATTTAAAAAGCAATTGCTGTTGAAATTGTTCATTGCTGCAAAAAATATTCATAAAGTCTTTTACATTCATTAAAAATCAAATTATCAACAGAAAATTGAAAACTGAACAAAAATTCTGAAAAGAAAGTGACCGAAATTCAAGTGTGACAAAATAATTATTTATCGCTAATTTTGTTAACAATTGGAATAATCATCGATAAAAAGTAGTTTAGCTTTTATTTGACGTAGAGTTATCATTTAATGTAGAAATAGTTTTATATGTAGAAGAAATCTCATTTGTAGTAATTTTCATCCAAACTTTCATTTTATCAAAAATATAGCGATCCTGAATTTCTAAATGTCGGTAATTACCTACAACAGGTAACTTCTTAATATATACCAAATTAACCGCAGTAGGTAATTACCTACAGGCAACAGTAGTTCATGTATCATTCAGAAAATCATTCAGAGGATTAAAAATTATATCAATTGAAATTTTTGTGATTCCGAAATTTTCCGAAATGAGAATTCGAGTATTGTAAAACACAAAATGGAGAATTGTGTCTAGAAAAAACTTTCGTTCTAAAATAAATGCGTTTTTATTTTATCTAGTTTCTAGGTTTAATCTGAAAAAAAATTAAACCAAGATATAACATTTTAGTTACTTAATGTAAGTACTTTTTATTTTCATATCAGGTTTTATCAAATTTTTCCCCTTTGTTGGAAAACCGTTTTGTCATGTTACTTTTATTGGATACACTTGTCAAAGCACTTGTCAGATATAAAGCCGCACTTTTTTGATCCGAACGTCCTTGTTACCTTTTTGACCCTTTCATAATTTTCATAAAATCTGTCTCAATAATCTCTGTATTAGAATGCAAATTTTTGTGAATGAATTAATAAATAATAAAGTTGAATTTTTTTTAAAAAGATAAATAACAATGCACTTAATTGAATAATTTACTTTATTTACTTTATTGCAGAATAGATTTATTAATCACAAAATAAAAATTTGCATTCCTTTTACAGACTGTTTGAAAAAAACTTTCTATATGATTGAGGTTTTCAGTGAAAACTTAAGCACTAATTGAATTATTGTGTTTAAAGTAAACTAAAAAGCAATTTGCGATTTTCACTGAAAACAAAATTTTCAAAATGTTTAAATCACGTTTTTGTTGGAAGTGTATAATTTGATCAGAATTGATATCCATGCTCGAAGCGTGGCTTATATTCTCGAACTTGTTGTCTGCAGTTCTTTTTCTCGCCACCAGAAATGACGCAACTGTGCACAGTTACAAAGCGTCTCTGTAGATGGCGTATCATGTTAGAAGAGTTCTTTCTGGTCTATTAACAAAACAATTGCCTTCAGTAGCAAAAATTGCAATTTTCTAAAAAGAATTTTTCACTTAAGCAACGTCATTTAACGTAATTTTCCATTAACACTCTTCAAAATATTAATTAGAAACAATTTTAAACATACATTTTTAATTTATAATTATAAACAACGTAATGACAATTTAAAACATTTTTATTTCTTGAACAAAATTTTATAAACAAAATTTTTTGTAATGAAAAATGATAAATATTTTAAATAACAATTTTATAGTGATAACAATTTTAAATAAAAATTCGGATAAAGAATAATTTTTTTGGGTGGCTATTTCTCGAGCAATATTTATTGAATAAAAATGATTCAAAAAGTGTTTTCTTTACATAAAAAATAAATTGTAATTAATATTATGGCTAAAAAAATTTTTTTCTGAACAGTAGTACGGGGAAAGATGCAAAAATTGTGATATGTGTAAAAGCAAAAATTGCTTCAGATATCTTAGAACATAATTTATAACATTTTCATCAATAGTGAGAATGTATTTTATTGTTTATAAATATTCAAAAATATTGCTTATATAATTTTTTTAAAACAATTTTTTCAGGGACGTAAAAAGGGCGACCGCGCAGGGCGCTAAATTGGAAAGGCACAAAATCTAGGGAACTTTTTTTTCACAAATAAAAAAAAAGTGGATAATTTTCACAGAATTAGTCATTTTGTGCAAGAGTGAAGGAAGCAAACTTTATGCTTACACGTAGACCTATCATTCATTGATCCCTTGCATAACAAGGTACAAATATATTGATAATTTTTGAAAAATCACCTGGCCGAGTTTAAGTCGTCTTTCGAGCAAATGGCTCATTTGCTCATAAAGTTTCTTTTACTCCTCGAATTGCACCTTTCCCCAAACTCCCCGACTTCTTTCGTATATGAACGAGTTTTTTTATCGCCAGAACAGACTCGCAGTAGTAAATATCTGAGATACTTTGAGATATACCGAAGATCTCTCGGCAATAAAAGATCAATCTATACGCGTATTAGCTGTTGGGAGAAACGGGATAAAAAAGAAACCGTAAAACGAGGAACTATAGTCATGGAATCGCGAATCCTTGTTGAGGGGGATGAGAGTTCAAGATGGCAAGGCGTTAGGAAGAAGCGAGAAACGTTTTGTAGATTCCAAGACCGATAGAAGATGATGTTAGAAAAGCGTAAAGTTGTTTGGAATGGGTACGGAAAGGTGTGAGAAAGATGGGTTGCAAAAAGAATATCGGTGGAGTAAAAAGGGGGAGTGAAAGGGTCGGATGGTAAAAGTGGTTGGGGCGAAGGGGGTGCGATTCGAGGTAAAAGAAAAGAGGTAGAGGCTCAGGTAGTGGAGGGTGGATATTGCCGCGTTTTGTTCCTGAAGCATGTGTGCGCCATAAATAACATGTAAATATTTTCAATAACTGCCGAGGCAGTCTCGGCATGAAAAATGCAAACCGCTTTGCGTCCGGTCTAGCCCGACGCCACTGTATCCTCTCTACCCTTCTATGTACAATGGGCCCTGGAAAAACTGTCTTTTAATATATTTGTATACCCAGAGTCCCGCGTGAAATTTATGGTGCTCGTTGGCCAATATTTGTTTCACTTAGTGGATTTTTTATACTATTCTCCTGCTTCCGACACCATACACAACACTCTGACAAGTTTTTGTGAGAAATCTTTGCATAATGGAGACTCTTGAGGAAAGAACTTTATTGTGGGACTTTTTACCAAACTGTAAAGTAATGTTGAGGATTGGAAAGTCTGTGACACAAAAAATAGTGAGCGAGTTTTCAAAAAGATGTAGTAAAATCATCACAAGGTGGAGACGATACTTTTTTGACGCCTCAATTGAACGTTACCTTGCACAGTTATCGTCACTTGGCAACAGATGATTCGTAACTGTTACCTAGCAACCGTTGCTAACCAACAGTTACCAAGCAACCGTTGCTAAAAACAGTAACTTAGCAACCGTCGCTACGCAACAGTCACCTAGCAGCCGTTCCTTAGCAACCGTTGCCACGTAGCAGTTGCCTAGCAACTGTTGCCTCGCAGCTGTTATCTAGCAACCGATGCTAACAGCCGGTTCAAAAAACCGCTATTGTTTCTTTGTGTATCTTATTGATCAGAATACTAACACAATTTCATTTTTGTGATACTTAGGAATTTGTAAATGCTCCACCAGTAATCTTTTCGTAAAGTAAAAATTATTTGCCTCTTTACTAAAGAACATGTTATCTGTGCTGAAATAAATACAATAATTAAAAACGAGTTAAAGCCATTCTTGAAAATAAATAAATTATGATATAAATGAATGAATTAAATTTTTTTAAACTTTACAAATTTTTCTGCTCATTGCAGATTTTTTGAATACATTAGAACCTCGATCCGTGAACAAGCTTGGGGGTGCTTGCTCATGGATCAAGGGAATTTGCACAATAGGTGACGCCCCCCCCCCTCCCTTCAGTATGAATGGTTCGGTGGCAACTCGAGAGTTCTCCCCTTACCCTGCGTGAACCTCTTCCAGAAACTTTTATAAACAGGTGCTCACGGATCCAGGTTCTAGTGTATTTGAAGATTCTTTTTCTTTGAAAACAAATATTTTTTGACAGTGTCAACTTTAGAGATTCAATAATAAATTCTACTGGAAGAGAAAAACAAGATTTTTAATATTACAATGAGACCAATTGCAAAAAGTTTTTTCTTTAGTGCAATATTTCTTACAAGAAAAAGTATAGTTCATACCATGAGAAAAAGATTTTTAAGACTTGCAAAACTAAATTGAATAAAAAAAAAGAGGAAGATATTGACAAACAATTTTACAGCACATTTTAGAATTTAAACGAAACACAGAAAAATGCAAAATTATAATAAATTTTTATTTAATCTGAAATTCAAGAATAAAAATGTTAAGCACATCCTGATATTATAACCTCAAAATATCAAAACTTAGGATCCTACGAAAAATGTAAACAATTTAAATAATAATTTTAATTATTAACTACCGAGTGATATCTGCTATATATAATATTAATTAATTATTATTATTATTAATTAATTAAATATTAATTAAATTAATGATTAATTCATTTTAATTCAATTCAATTTCTCGATAATCGTCGACATTTCTAAAAATTTGAATTACTTTTGTTTTATATATTAAAATACTTGAGCATAAATAAATTGGTTTCTGTTGTAGAGAACATTTAGAAGAAAAACAAATAATGAACAAAATAATAAATACATACAATACAATCATCCCTTGTTAGGAATGTGATTTTTTCGTCCAATCAGAGATCCATTCTGTAAGATCTAACTTGAAAACTATTGAAGTATCTAGTCGGAGTTGTTACGTAAACAAAGAATTTTAAAGCTAGAAAGAATTGCTTCAATATTCTGGATTGAACATCGGTTTTTCTAACCCTTTAACAAAATTCGGATGTTTAGAGTTAATCTTAGAGAATTATTAAGCAACAATTTTTAATTTTGAAATAAGAGGGGCTCCAGAATCATACACTGAAAAAAACGTGTACCTAACCTAGCCACAATTATGATTAGATTAGGTACATGTATTGGTGGAACTGCCATACGTTGTCTGAATCAGTCATTTATTTTTTTCAGTGTAGGTACATCACTGACTTGATTCTCTACATGAAGATAAGATGTGACAAACTTTAGTCCGGAAAAGATCAATGATAATAATCGAATGATAATGCTTGAATTATTTTTAAACAATTGAAAATAGACAGAATACAAATACAAAAGAAAACGATTAATAAATAATTAATACAAACTAATATTTAATGAATGACTAAATACATAAGGGGCCGTCCATAAACTTATTGTAAGTCACGCTTTCGAGGGGGGGGGGGGCCGAATTTGTAGACCGTGATGATCTGTAGAAAAAATGGCGCTAATACATGTGAAGATTGTGACGACAGGGGGGGGGGTGGAAAAAATGTGAAAAATAGCGTGACGTAGTTTATAGAAAGCCCCTAAAACAATACAAGCAATATTTATTTGTGAAAATTCTTAAAAAAGTAAAAATGATTTTTAAATATTATGATTCCTGTTTAGAGACCTTTAAATGATGAAAAGAAACAAAATTGATATTTTGTGACCTCAAAGCTATTACGTTATAAAATATGCTTCCAACCAAGAACCACTGCTTGAAACGTGGTGGGGAATAGTTGAGCAGGGATATTACGCATCTTATTCGTTATTACGTTACATCTAAGAATCCCCTCTACATGTAAGCCAGTGATTCTCAGTTTCGATAATAATACATCGCTTTACGAACTAGTAAAAATTTCATTCTACAAAAAAAGATATTTATACATAAATATTATTATTCATTTTTCGCGTTCGAGGGACGAACTGTTTTACTAATTATTGACACAATAATTGATGTTGTTGAATTTTATTTCAAGAACATGTTTCGCTTAGTATTAACTAGTAAAATTGTTTGATACATTTATGTGTTTTAGAATATTTCAAGTTTTTTCTTAACTTTTCTTAAGGTTCGTTATAATTTAGTATGTTTAAAACATGTACAATTCCATTTTTAATTGGATGTTTAAATTTTTTGAATTAAGTTTTTATGGTGAATTTGTAATAAATATATAATAATAATAATTTAATTATTATGTTGTAGAAGATATTACTCGGTAGTAATATTCTGATTGATTGATGATTCTGAGAGATTGTTTTTTTTTTTTATATTTTAATAACTGAATTAATTCAGAAAATACTTTTTATAGTGTACAATGGATCAGTTTTATTAAATTTTCTACTGTACTTTCTTACACCGATGACAACGGTTTGTAAAAAATTACAGCTAATTCTAGTCACGATTTTGTATCATTTCAAATATTTTTTTTTCTTTTTTTTGGGAGTGTAACAGAATTTAAAATGTGCACAATTCTCTTTCTAGAGAACAATATTTAGAAATAGATGCATAGAATTTTTTGTCCAGAAAAAACTACATAAATACAAAATAATTCTACTTTTAAGGAAGTGTTGGAAAAATAGCATAGAATTTAGAATACTTTAAAATAAGTTTAAGTCATCTCATCCGAAATGTTAAATTTATTAAAAAAAAAAGATTTTTTTTTATCTTTTAGAACGTTAACATCCACAACATTCGTAATTTTATTATTTTATTCAAATTTTTTATTATGATTTGGTAAACAATTAATTTTCTGATATATATTATCATGAACATTATACATATATACATGACGTCAATTAAGGGCATGTGATGAAAAATGACGATGGTCACGTAACCCATAAGGCAAATTTTTTCCGACCTTTTACTCTTAAAATAATAAATATATCGTTATGAAAATTGGTCTACATTCATAAAATATCATCAGAATAGTCTATCTGGCATGAATTTATTAATAATTTTGTCCAAAAGTTATTTTATAAAGAATTACAGTTATTTGATGTTTCAGAAATTTATAATATAACTTTTAGACAAAATTATTAATAAATTCATAGCAGACAGACCATGCTGATGATATTTTATAAATGTATTCCAATTTTCAGAACGATATCTTTATTATTTTAAAAGTAAAACGGCGGAAAAAATTTGCCTTACGTGACCACCAACGTAATTTTTCATTACATGCCCATGTCCAAGAACTCGGTTGTTAAGTTAGGAATCTACGTTAATTTTTATTTTTTCCTGAAGTTTCTTTTTAAAAATAATAATAAGTCAGACATTCATCACGCACTTGAAGGTCTCCTACGATGATTTTTAAAATTTGAAAGCAATACTTTTTTTAGTTTCGCTGTAAGTAGTGAGAAACTAGTGAGTCGATAACAAATTTACCGACATATTAATTTCTCACTACTTACAGCGAAACTAGAAAATATATTTCTTTCAAACTTTGGGAATTATCGTAGGAAACCTTCAAGTGCGTTATCACTGTCTGACTTATTAATGTTTTTAAAAAGAAACTTCAGGAAAAAATAAAAATTAACGTAGATTCCTAACTTATCGAACGAGTTCTTGGACATGACCTTAATCATGAGGGAAATTCTTTTATTCCCAACTGGATATCATGAGGATACAGTAATTAATTATAAATTTACACAAATCCGGGGAACAATATATTGTAATATTATAAATTTAAATTATTAATTCAGGGTAATATAATAGCTTTAATAATTTAAAGATCTATTTATAATGTTTTAAATATTTTAAATTATAATTGGTAGTTAATTTAGATTTTGTTAATTTATGTCAGTGAGAATATTTGTTATGAACATTAATTTATATTTCTGTTAATAATATTAATTTGTAATTCTTAGCTAATAATAAACTTTTTTTATTTTGAAATAAAACTGTAAATACATGATTTACAAGCAATTGTTAAAATTTAATTCTTAATATGATAGTAAACATATATAATCACAAATTGCATTTTTAAATGTATTACTTAAGAAAAAAGACAAATAAAAAGTAACGAAATTCATAACAGAAATAAAATTATTTTCATTACAACTTTACAACTTTACAACTTTAAAATGTAATCTCTTCGTTTTAACTTTTTCAGTGCAACACTAAGAGAAAGAAATTTATTGATTAAATGCTAAAATGCATTGGATACAATCTCATTTATTCTTAGAATTGAAATTTGAGTACGTCTACTAAATAAAAAATTAATTATTCTTGGTTCAAGATTAACTATTCGTCACTCAAAATGAAATATTCTTGAATAAAGATCCACTATATTTGATTAAAGTTTAATTATTCTTAATTCAAGACAAATTTTTCGTGATTCACGATTTATTATTCTTCATACAAAATAAAATGTTTTTTATTACAGATTAAACATTCCTGTTTCAATATTAAATATTCTTGATTCAAAACAAACTACTCGTGACTCAAAGCAAACTTTTCTTGATTCAAAATCAAATATTTTTGATTTAAAGTGAACTGTTCTTGAGTTAAGTTTAATTGTTCTTTATTCCAAACTAAATATTCCTAATTTAAGTTTAATTATTCATGATCTCAAGGAAACTAATCTTGATATAATATTAATTAATTAATAATTAATTATTCTTGATTCCAGATTTAATAATCTTGATTCAGTATTAAATATGCTTGATTCTAGTTTAATTATTACTGATTCAAAGTAGACTATTACTGATTCAAAATAGAGTATTCTTGATTCAAAATTAACTATTCGCGATTCAAAACAAACTTCTCTTTATTGAAAATTAACTATTTTTTATTCGATATTAACTATTCTTGATTCAAAATTAAATATTCTTGATTCAAGTTTAATTATTATTGACTCAAAACAAACTTTTCTTGATTCAAGATTGACTATTTTTTATTTAGGTTGCATTATTTTTTTTCAATCTGACTATTCTTCATTCATGATTAATTATGTTTGGTTCATGAATAATTATTCTTGATTCGAAATTTAATAATCTTATTTCAAGTTTAGTTATTCTTTATTTCAGATTTAATATTCTTGATTCAAGTTTAAAAGATTTTTGATTCAAAATAATCAATTCGTGATTGAAAACAAACTTTTCTTTATTCAAGATTGAATACTCTTGATTCAAGATTGAATATTCTTGATTCAAGATTAACTGTTTTTTATTCAAGGTTAACTATTCTTGATTCAAGATTAACTATTCTTGATTTAAGATTAAATATTCTTGATTCTAGATTTAATAATCTTAAATATTATTGATTAAAGTTAAATTATTCTTTATTCAAATCTAACTATTCTTTATTCATGATTAACTATTCTTGATTCAAGATTAAATATTCTGGATTCTAGATTAAATAATTTTAATTCAAAATTAATTATTCTTGATTCAAGCTTAATTATTTTGGATTCCAAACAAACTTTTCTTGATTTAAGATTAAACATTCTATTTCTAGAATAACTATTTTTGACTCAAGCTTAATAATTCCTTAATTTAAACTATCTATTCTTGATTTAAGTTTAATTATTATTAATTTTAAACTAACTATTTTTGTTTTATGATTAATTATTCTTGATTCATGATTAAATAGTCTTGCATCCAGATTAAACATTCTTTATTCCAGATTAACTATTCTTGATTCCAGAATTACTATTCTTGATTGAATGTTAAATATTCTTGATTGAAGTACAATTATTCTTTTTTTTAATTTTTTATTCGTAATTCAAACTTAAAGAATCTTGTACTAAATTTAAAACATTATTTAGTTAACATTTTGTTTATTTTCCCTCTTTTGACAAGTTTGTAGTTTAAATTTTAAGGGGAATATTAATGCATTGTAGATTTATTTTACAATAAATGCAATACATTATTTTACTTTATTCTAATAAACAGATTGTTTAAAAATGATGAAAGAATAGTTACAAAATAATAAAAAGATTATTTCAGAAAGATAAAAAAATAGTTTCTAAATAGTAGTACAAAGATAAGCTGCATTAACTAGAATCCTAGACCTAGAGTTTTAGCAATAATATTTATTTTTCGTAGATTTACAGTTTTTTTTTTTAATAGCGTTTATTGTTGATCAAGCGGATTGAAAATAAAGTAACTTATATTTTATGGTTAAAAGATTTTCTTCACTGCAAATTTAGAAATTCCCAGACGAACACTTGGAAAGTCTACAATCCTAAATTTCTGAAAATCTAGTTTATTATAGTCCCAGTGGTGCACTCTTACATTATCCAACTCTAATAAAGTTTTTTATTTTTCATTTAGCTGTAGCGCATGAATTCCAAACTATTTTAGTATGAATAGAATTTAATACCTTATTACGAGAGTTTCTACTTTTTATAGTTAAGTAGATTTCAAAACATTGAAAAAAGTGCACATTTTGAAACCTCGAAATTAAAAGCTATTACTTTAAACTTGTATTAGCTATTTTGGGTTTTGTTGTTAGTTGTGCATAATGAATTTTACAACTCTGGAATGTGTTTCAACACTTATTAGTTCCTATTTAATTAAATTTAATTAAATTTCATTTTACGGATGTGCATCATAAAGAATAATATAAATATGGTTTTTCATTCTTAGGCCCGCAAATAATATAAATTATTTCATTTTTTACAGTTTATATTCATTTTTATAACACTTTTTATTTCTTAATTATTTATTTATTTATTCAAACAATTTACAGACAGACTGGTGGTAGTAATTATTGTAACATTCCATAGTTGGAAAAATGTTAATAGATTACAATAGAAATGGTTCATGTTCAAAAAATGCGATATAGATGAAAATTATTCCTTAAAAACTGAAAGGCACAAATCAACCGAATTTTTAAAATGTTGCAGGGGTTTTGGCTTCATCACATTTGCAGATCCATCAAGCGTAGATAAAGTACTGGCACAAGGAACACACGAATTAGACGGCAAAAAAGTAAGTATTTTTAAATATATAATTATAATACATAGTTTAATAAACCATGTTAAGGTAGGAGTTATTTTGCATATTTGAAACGTTTAATCAACTGAAACAAATACAAACTTTTTCGTTTGACATTGCTCGTAAAAACTTTTGAATCATATTTCGAGAATGTAATTAAATATCAACTTTCAAAATTTTAAACTTTCGATGCATTTCAATTTGAAGCCGGGATGACAAATTAGAAATTCTGGAAATTAGAAATAATGAAATTAATTTGTATAATAATGTGATTGAAATAGCAGCATTTTGCTTATTTATTCGCAGCAGTTTCCCTGTACACCGACGCACCTACTCTTACAGAAACAAACAGGGCCGACCCAAGCGTTCTCTATGCCCCGACACTTTTTTTTTAATTTTTTGGCTTATTTTTCATCCAAATATATACAAGTTTTTATTTACTTTTATTATAACTTTTTATGAAATGCGGATAAAAGATTGCGTAGCAAACACAAAAATTAACACTACAATTAGGATTTTAAATATAAGAAAATTGGTATTTTTTCAAATCGAAAATAAACGCAGCAGAACATAAAAATATTATTTCTTTGCAAATTTTTTTCGCCTAATCGACATTCTTTAAAATAATTCAAAACTATTTCGAAGAGATTACCGTTTGCAGTATTTTTCTCAAGTATTTAGAATGATTTGGGTTACGTTACTTCCAGGAAAGAACTAGAATTTATACCCTTTGACTCTTTTCACTTCCGGGATTGCACAAGAAGAATACGAAGAGATTCGAACTTTCCAGATTTTAGAGGTGGAAAGAAAAAATGAGAGACGAATTTGATTGGAAGAGATGTAGGAAAGGCGATGGGATTCACATGAGTGGGTATCGATTTTCGATGATGCCTTGCCTCACCCTTGAATACATATTATCCCTTCGCGAATAACCTGCAGAATTAGACGTTGTAATTGGGTAAGGTCTCGTCGCGTGCTGACGCATGAAATCAGTTTTTCGCTAAATTTCTACTAAACTTAAACTGGATTCCATTCAATATTGATCGGTTTTGATCTTCTCAATTTCGTTTTGCCTTAAATGTACAAAATTTCGATTGCAAAATCATCCATTTCGAAATATACAAAAGGTAATTATTGCATTTGTTCTCATTTATCATTTTAATTCTTAATTTCAAATTTATCGAACAGTTAATAAATAATATTAGTGTCAGAAAATTATCGACCACTCCGACTGACTTTATATTAAAATGAACAAAGAAAGCACAAGAAACTTATTTATGTATGTTTTAACTTTGATTTTATTTACGTCATTTTCATTGTTTTATTTATTTATACATATGTAACGGTCGCAGATGACTACTGCGCATGCGTAACAGTGATAAGAGACTTCTGCGCATACGAAACAGTTATAAATGACTAATGCGCATGCGTAAGAGTCGCAAGTGTCCACTGAGCATGTGTAAGAGTAGTAGGTGACTACTGTGCATGTGTAACGTTAAAAAAAATAAGTAACCTTGAAAATTAACGAATAACAATAACGTCTAAATAAAAGCTTTTGCAATTTCATCTTTTTTCTTTCCAAACACAGATTCAAAATAGAATTACAATGTGCCCATCTTAGTCCTGATCAATATTTTGACCTAGGCCATTTTACCCAAAATCTCTCTTCTATGTAAATATTGAATCATCAAATTTCATAAGTAAATATGATTCCATGTTTAAGATAAATAAGAATCTTTAGTCCTTGATTTTGCCTGACTTAACACACTCTCGACTACTGAGAGAGTTCTACTTATTGTAGAAGGGATCGTTTGAAAGAAGAGGGAGTTGCTGTTGATTTTATACACCATTAAGAGGATCGTGTTTCTTTGAAACAGGAAATCAGAAAGGCGAGGCATTATATCGTCCCTGAATTAAAGACCTTTTGCTTTACTATTTATCGAAAAATCTTTTTTCAGCATTTCTCTCTTGTAGCGTTTATATACTTGAGCTTTTGTATTTCTGAGTGAGCTTTTTTGATTTGTTTTCATAATGATTTAAGAATTATTAAATATTTATATTATTTAATAGAATCTCCTTCTTTATTGTTTTGACTCTTTTCTTTCTTTTTAATTTATTTTCTACCCCCTTAATTATTGTATAATTGATTAAATTCCTCGCTTTATTGTTTTTACTCTCTCTTTTAATTAAAATAAATTTAATTTAAATCAAATTTGGAAAAAGATTTGAAAGGAATTGTTACAGTTTAAGATTGAAAAAAATTATTATAGTTGATAAAAAGTTGATTATCGTTAAAGATTGGACAACTAGCCTAAAATAACATAAGTGATTTTCAACATTATTCCAATTGGATAATTTTTAATTCTTGTTTATTAATTTTGCTGTTCATAAAGACCAAAATTTAAAACTCCATTTTAAAATTTTGTTCCTTTTATCTTAAAATGTTTCTTTTTGTAAATAATGCCTGAGTTGAGCTTTAATAAAAAAAGAGTTAAAAGTAGACCGAAAATGAAGCAACTTTCTTGAGCGTTACAAAGTTTCGCTAAGCATATTTTAATGAATGCCAATGACGAATAAAGTATTTTTTGAGTAAATGAAGAAATTAAATAAAAGTGACTTAATTTCTGCAAGAAGATGAGGACAGGTGCATCCTCTTTTGATGTTTTGCTAAAATTGGCGGGGAAATAGTTTACCGACTGGATTTGCGGCTTAAGAAGACCAAGACTGAAGAAAGTGGGGTTGTAGTCGAGAATCCAACGAAATGGGGTAAGATTAATAAAAATAAGACCCGAGGGTGGAATGAAGCGTCAGAAAACTCGACGATTTTTTCTTATATTTACCCTCGCGAATAAGAGAAGTCTTTCAGCCATAAAATAATAACCGCCTCCAGAGAGAAAATACTTATATATAAATATTCTTCCACTTTTCAATTCTTTTTATATAAAGTACTGCTGTCGCGAAATAAAGAATGAAAAAATAAAATAATAATAGAAATACTTGAGATATCGCTGAAAAAAAAGTGCTTCGAAACGTTCTGTCATCTTTAATTGCAGTTGTTATCCAGCCACAAAAACGCCTAGAGTGTAAAAACTAAATACCAGTAATTTAATACGACACGTTTCTTATCTTGAGCTTTGATTTTAATTATTTTCACTTATTTCAGATTTTATCTTCTTTTTGTTTCGAGTTCAGAAATTGGTGGATCTTGGCTAAAGTTCTGATCTTCTTCTTCTTCTGTCATTTTTGATGAATTTACGAATTTTTTTATGATTTGAATTGAAATTTTATGAATTTTCGTTTCACTGATTTGTCAACAATCGAAATTAAAAATAGTCCTTTCATATCAGCGGTTTTCATTAATTTTGTCAACAGGCTTGAATACGAAAATGGACACGCAGAATGTTGGAGACAACGAAGAGAGCGCGAATTGTTATTGGACAATTCGTATTAATTTTATTCGATTGGTTAATACGTCCCCTCCAACTTCAAGGTTCCCACTCCTCTGAATCCCTTCTCTGGCGCGTTCGGACTCAAGCCACAGAACGCGACGAATCGTAATAGTCCTAGGAGGGGATGAATCAGCCAATCAAAGATAGCGATGCCACGAAAGAGTGAGATTTCACTCTTTAAGAGTGAAATCTCACTCGGAACGGAGTGAACCAATTTTCACTCTTAGTGGAGTGAGATCTCACTCTAAGAAATTTAGAGTGTACCTAACGATTTTAATAACAAGAATTTAATTATCTCTACGAACTGATATTCAGCATTTTATAATGCAAAATATGATTTTGTTATGAAATCTATTATTAAATGTATTATTATTATTATTATTATTATTATTACATTAATTGTACTTTAATATCATTTTAATATTCAATAATAATTCATTCTTCTATTTTTTAATTTTTTCAAATTTTTACAACTCTACAAATGAGAATCTGTTTCGAAAAAATGAATTCGTTTTGCTAATAGCGAGTGCTGAAGGAAGTAAAAGAAAATGAAAACGATGGAAAAAGGCAAGGGAGGTAAAGATGATACAGAAGGTGAAATAACGTTAGAGCCAGACGGTTTGTATTTCAAATTTAAAAGCATTTGACAATGGACGCTTTTCGTATTGTTGACTCACTCAGTGAAGGAGTGGAAAAGAGAAGCCGAGTTTTGAGGGAGTTTCAAGGGTGGAAAAAGGGGTGAAGTTTTGTTAGGGACTGCAGACAATTTCCACAAGGCTCAGTGGCTTCATGGATCTCCAAATAAATTATTCCACAGATGAGCGATTCTAGTTATTTTTTGTCACTTCGGTATCTTTTTCTCTGACCAGCAAAATATTCCGCTTTGTCCTTCAAAATTAATAACTCACTGCAATTAATCAAATAAGTTGACGATAAACCCATGCTACCCCAAACTTTTCCACCTTTTTTTGTACCCATTTTGCTTTTATTTAATTTTTAGTATCCACTATTAAAAAAAAAATTAGCAGCAATTTTGTTGGTAGTCTAACATAAATCCTAAAAGTCATTTTGATTTGCAAGATTTTCGTAGTGCGATTGTATTATTCGGTTTATCATCAGTTGCCATGATGGATGCTCAAGCTTTATCTTTAAGTGACTCATAAAGACGCATGAGATTCTCTACATACGTGATATGTCAGTTTGAGCGGATTGTTCAAAAGCTCTTTTAAAGCAGAGCCATTCTGGTACATCACCTTCAAACTTCGACTCTCGATTTATTTTCAAATAATCCGCAGTCTTTCATCTAAAATTTTTTAATGCCGCATTTTTAAATTGTTCGAAAGTAGTTCAAGGACGATCGATAAGAAATGAATACAATTTTATCTCTAAATTTCCTAGAAGATTGCTTTCATTATGAAAAAGGCGTCACCTCTGAGTTTCCTGTTAATTTTTATTCAGGAATTCACCAGGATTTTCTAGCTTCTTTTCTTTGAAATAAAAATAATTGTCAGATGTTTATTGCGTTTGTTAGATCATTACTCTTTCACGGAATTTAAAAAGTTCTTTTTAATTCGCTTTAAACGAAAACATTTGAAAAGATTCGACTCAGGCAACATAACCTTCAAGAAGAAGAAATCCAGTCGATCTAAAAACTAAACGATTAGAAATGATCGCATAGGTGAAACGAATCGCACATTGTTAAGAAAAACTCACTTTGCGGTTCAGCTAAGACTGACCGTTTAGCAATGAAGACGCCACTTATAAATAGCTCCGTGACAGGAGCACTTACCAATAGGATTTCTCGGTACCTGCGCAAGGGAGCGTCACCCAGAGCGCTCACCAATCAGCGCGCGACTCGACTTCGCAATTGGGGGAAGCACAACCCTGCATCGCTTGACAAGTGGATGAATCGTTTTGCGACACGCATGCGTATTCTTCCCATCTCCCCACCACATTGCGTTGGATCGTATCATCGATGAATGGAAGCATTCAAATAATATCCAATCGTTAATCCGCTCCAATGAAAGTAAAATAATCTTTAAATGTAATTTATTTAAATAATTTTAAATAAAAATTAATTAAATAAAACTTGAACATTAAAATTCCAAATTCTCGACGGAAATTACTGCGACAAAGTGAACCTTTTTGAACAAAGTGCTGAAAAATCGATTCTTCCTTTGACCCATCAAAGTGGAAAGCCCCTTAATTTTTCGTTGACGCGTATGTATGATAAATTCAGCAAACGCAGCGTGACTTGTCTCTGATCTGGAGATATTAACGATTTTTTTTTCAATCAAGAATCAAGCAGGGGTGACATGTCACGTAAAGGATGAGAAGGTACAGAAAGGAGGCTTTACAAGGGGTTTCGAATACAACTTGAGAGAGCTGAGCTTGCAGTCTCCTCTATACATGGCAAATGCTGTGGGACCCATCACAAGTGTAAAATACCGCCTATTCGTTGTGCAAGCAGCGGGTACCCACTGTGCCACCAACACTGCTTTGCATGAAATATAAATAATTAGCATGATATGTGTATAAACGGGTTGTGGCCGGGTGCGCCTGGCGCAATATATCGACGTGGCCCACGGCTTTATTTCGAGAGCGGCCATATTTTATCCGCTAAATTAGCTTTCCCGCCTGCGATTTATGACTCCCGCTTCGGGAAAATTTCCGGGTAAATAGATAATTTCACGGCTGTGCTTTTCAGAAAAGAAGTACTTCCGTGACACGCGTCACATCCGGTGTATACTCTGGGTTGCTCTACCTAAATACCAACGATTCTCCTGAAGAACAAAATACTTATCCTCTGACAATCGACTTTAGTCATATTGTTTCGCGGATTCTATTTCATAAATAAATTACGAAAGTATCACTAATTATTTACAGACCATTAATAATCCCCATCGTTATTATGAATTTAATTACCTGATCCTAAATAGAAAATAATAATAATTTATAGACCGACGACTAGCCCTGTCCAAATTATTATGTAAATATTCAACACTATTCCTTCATTATCCACACATATAAATTACACAATTATTCTTCATACATTATTTATAACATGAATTCTAAATTATCTTCCTGAATCAAAAATTCACAGAAATTACAATATATTTCGTTCAATTTTTTTCGAATAAAAGCTCACAAAAATTTCGTAAAAAATGCTAATTTAATTCCATAATTTATGAAGGAAATTAAAATAAAAAATGATACTTCTAGTGCATGGGGAAATAAAAATAAATAATATTTTTCAGCAAAAGATTCTACGATCAATCATCATGGGAAATGTTTTTGTGTTTTTCAAGTTAGGAAACACTTAATATTAATAAAACGGATCCGATCTATTTGTCAATGTGTTGAGAAGGGTGCATTTTTTTCCATGAGTGATGATCTGGCCGGGAACGATTTAGAATCAAGTTTGTAAGCAGGTCACAGGGACTCATTCCAAGGTCGAACTTTCATTTATTCCACTCTTGCAATCAAAATCCACTTTCTGTCTCGTAAAAACGAAATCAGAGGGATTATGATAGCAGCGTTGGTAATGAAGTCGGTGAGAACTAAGGGAGTTTAATGTAAAGGGCGAAGAGATTTCGAGAGGATGGGAAAGGCGCTTCCAGGGATTTTCAACGCTATCGCCAGAATTATACGCGTCTTTTTACGAACCTCCGTCTAGAATCCTTGCTGAATTACGCATGGAGCTCTCCCGCAACGAGATCCTCTGATGACTCTTCCCACTGTAAGTGAAATTCCCTCGCCGAACGTAATAATATTCTCTTTAATCAATGCTTCCTACCAGAGACTTACTTTCTCTCATGAAACTTCAACTGTCAAAGTAACATTGTGAGCAAAATATTTTAGCACTATTGTATTTCTTTTATGCTAATCTTATATCGTTTCTATTAGCAAAAACAGTAAAGACCAGAAAAAGGAGAACAATTACGTGGTAGAATAATTTATCAACCAAATTCCGAAGCAACGCAATAAAAATTTGAAAAAAGGCTTACAAAACGTTAATTAAAAAGAATGTGTCAATAAATCCGTCATCTGTTCTTCTTCGCAATAAATTGACGTAACTAAACAATAAAAACAATTATTAAAAAAAAAATTAAATTAATTTTGTATTATAAAAAAAATCAAATAATTCATATAATCACCATTGAAAAAATACAAGAGTTTTTAAAAATATTGTTACACAATAATATTTAGATTATTTTATTAATACTTACAATTATTATCTTTTAAAAAATTATATTCTGCCTGAACATTTCGAATCTCGTTTTGTATATGGATTATTTTTTGTCCGCGTAGGAATTTCTCAAACCGTCGTTTTAAGCCTGCGTAGCAACAGCGCCGCGCGCAGCCATTGTCAGCGTTAGCCAATCCCGCGCGGCCTGTTGTACCCTCTCGCTCGCTCGTGGTCCCACCGCCAAGCGAAGGGGCTCACAGCTAGTACGGCAGCGGTCGGAGAGCTCACTCGGTTCCTAACAGTTCCTAATGCTACACGGTGCGGGTGCTGTTTCGTAGAGCTTCGCACCCCGTCTAGTCTCAGTAATCTTTGTAATTCTCAAATTAAAATCGTTTAGTTATGTTCTCTATTTTAATTAAAGTGTACCGTTCTTTTCTTTAAATTGTGGATTGTTCTTCCTGTCAAATTCAGACGAATCAGTTTCCTGATAGAAGCCAATGTGTAGATAATTTTAGACGCAGGAAATCCATTCGACAGTTCGTGTAGGACAGTAGTACGGTGTACGATCCCCTCTCCGCAAATTACTGACATTCAAGAAACGTGAATCCCTTCTCCGCGGTGAATGTGACTGCACGGAAAAAATTTCAGGCTTTCAGACGCGCTATAGTCGGCACGAGGTTTGTACCAATGGTTTAGCACATCGCTTGTGCTGCACTATCGCGGCAGACGACGCAACTGACACCTCAAACATGCTGGTCAGTACATCGGACTTGACAGTTTGGCTCGTCAGAAGTGCCAAAACAATTTTAGCGAATCTGGTGTGCCGGCTGGAACGTCTGGTGTGCTGAAATTTTTTCCGCGTACGAAGATGCTGGCTGATTCCTTAAGGTGCAAAGTTCCAATACAATCCCTAGAGTCAGTATTCGTAAACATTCATCGCAGGCCATAGAGGCAAAATTTTTGTTCTTCATATCGCTGTAAAACTTGTAGACTTGAAAAAGGAATTACATAGATCCGAAGAAAGAACGCATCCAATCCATATTGCTTTTTGTAATTTGATCTACTAATTTTTTTCCATAAAGTAATTTTTTCAACTATTATAATTAGCTTCAATTTTATTGGTTAAGTTCAATGCAACAACTAAAACCTCATTCCTTGAAAGTTTCATTTCTATATCTTATCTAATGAAACTAAGTATTGTTAATTTATTTGTAAATTTAAGAAAAGAAACAAATTTTGAAAAACATAAAAAGTAACTTGGTTTTCGATGCGCTATATAAACCTTGACTATGCTTACATCCACTGGCCTCTCTCACTCCTCTTCTTTGCCTCCCTAACCCCCCATTTCGTTCTCATAGCGTCACATTCTCGGACGATCCATTTCCAGATTAAACACGCGTAAAACTCTACTCTCGGGTAGCACACACAAGAACTCTCGTTGGTAACACGGAATATCCCTCGTACAGAAACTTTCCGTTTGCTCGTCTCCGCTTCTAAGGATCATTCTATTGAGTCGTTCAAAAGTTACCAAAACTGTTTTGCAAATTACCTCCGAATTCTTGAAAGTGCTTAGTAATTCGTTTAATACTTCAGTAAAGTATTTCAATTTTCAGTTGCTTTTTTCATTTTCAGACACTTTTTGTCAAATTTTCATTAAATTCTGTGTTAAAAACAAAAATGCAATATAATTATTTATAAAATAGATCATTTACATTTACGAAATAGATCATTTAGTTTTTTGAAATTTTTGTTCGAACTTCTATTTCAAAAACAAAAGTTCATGTAAACTCTACGGATGTAAGAGTAAAATGTACGGAACGAAAGTAGTAATAAATTTTGATATTGAAACGAGGATAAAATGGCTTGTTTATACTTGTGATTCTTTGGGTTGTTGGATACTTTAAGTAGAGTAAGTTTGAGTATTGAAACTTGCTGCCATTTTCAAACTCTTTCCACTTAAGAAGAGCGATACTTTGCTTGATTTACACCGGCTTGTTTACGTGTCGATATTTCAGAAGTTGTTGCACCGACTTCTCCTTGCGAAGAAGATATTATCGAAAACTTTGAACTTACGTTTTGATCCTTGAGAACTCCGGCTCTCGGGTACCACACATGGAATCTTTCTGGATTGTAAGTAGCTGGGATTAAGGAAACTTTCCACCGAGTCGACGTGCCCAATGGCGCGTGCTGCTAGTCTCCTATACGTATGTATACTTACGAGAAGCCGAAGATGCTTTAGATCACGCATTATGTCCCGAACAAAATGAAACTTCTTATCGAACTCTCTGCACTTTCCAACTAACATCTTTTTCCGAGTTAATGTTCCGTCCTATATGTCTTTTCAAAACTTTCCAAAAACAGTTTAATTAATTTTTTACTCAAAGATTCAAATACTTTTTTATCTGATCAAAAGAACGTGTATTGAAAAGAAGTAAACACCAAAATAAATCGGAAGGGCAGTATCATTTGAGGCCAAGGTCACGTGAGAAATTGTAGCAATAATTCTTTCTCTAAATCTACTTTGTGCAACTTCTCGTCTTTATCCACAATGCAAGAAGAGATTTTAAAAGCATATTGAAAGGTCAAGGTTGTGTTTCAAATCGGCCAAGATGATATTAACGAGACACCCTATGTGCAGGCAGAGCACGCCTCAACCAAATGAGAGAGCACTGGAGATGGAGCGAGAAGAGAGAGACCGGAAGCGTGCAAGAAAGATCATGAGAGACAGAGGAAAGAGACGTAAAGGGTAGCATTGCGAATGTGTGCAAGGCATTCAAAGCACAAAGCTTGAAATGGGTGAGTGAGATGTGAAGCTTTTAGGAATGAGTAGTTGCTGTTATGATGAACAGAGGGTGAGATTTAGAAGGGATCTATTGAGAATGCTCCGAGTATAAACGCGGAGGCGTCTATTAACACGTCATAATTGCAAATGTAATCACCAGCACGCTTTTCGGATTGTGTTGTGCTTTCTCCTTCAATATCCCTCAAACGATAATAATATCATCACTCCTAAGAAACAAATTAACAATTAAATACTTCCTTTCTTCTACAGCAACATTTTTTAATTTGTCTATTTTTACTACACGTGGGTGCAATTATTTAGTCTGACTTTTATCTCACCTTCAACTCCTTAAGTTATTCCCTTTAGAATAGATGGACGTCTGCGACAATTGTTTTCGCTTATATTGGCCTTTGGTCAGGAGGAAGTTGGGGAAAATGAAATTAATTTGTAGAAACGGATTAAGTACGTGTTGAATTTGAGAAATGGCGCCGCTCGATTAGTGGTTGTATGGTTTTTGCTATATATATGTGACGCGATCTGAAGGAAAGGACCTCAACAGCATTTGAAATTAGGTTATGTTTGCTGACTTTTAACTTAATTAATGCTTCCCCTTTAATCGTTTGCAGGCAAAACAGTTTTTCTCGACAGTATACAAAAAAGATAGATTCACATTTTATTTCAGACTGTGAATTTCCTTTTTAATCGTGTGTCGTTCCAGACACAACTGTCGAATTGCTAGTGGAGGAAACAATTATTAAGACTGACGCAATTTCTCTCTCTTATTCTAAATGCGAGTGAGAACTACAGATATTGACATTACCGAGCTACGATCCCCACACGGTGGTACGCATGCGTCGCTCGATCACCAGTGGGACGCATGCGCCGCTTGTTCACCAGTGGAACGCATGCGCCGCTCCAAGTAGCGATGCAACGCAAGCGCACTTGAACCTGTGCTTGTTTTAATACATCTCTTTTCGTTGGAGGGAAAAGAAAATTAAAAAGAGCTAGAAAATAAAAAACAGTAGTAAGTAAATGGCGATACGTGTTTTGACAAGATGTTTCTAGGGTTGAAAAAATACCATATATAAATGAAAAAGGAAATTTTTTATGATGTTGGTGAACGAGCATGGGCGAAGCTTTACGAGTGTATTAGGCGGGACGATTCATGAAGTTGAAGATGGTGTGAAAAGGAAACAAGAGTTAAATTTATAGCTGTGGAGAGGCTGTACGTTTACTTTGAAAAGCGAGATGAATCTGGTAGGACGAGTCAAAACAGAGCCCTGCTATTCCCTCCGCTTAAATAATTCATAAGCAATACCGTCCGTGGTCACGTCTCGGCTTCTCTCCTGATTGGCTCGAATTTACGACCCATTGTCACCTGATTGGCCGTGCTTGTGCGATGAATGTTGGCACCATAAGAAAAGCACTTTATCGTCGAAAGCATTGGCGTGTCAAGAAATTCTGTCCAAGAATCACACCTTCTGCCATTTTCTATCAGTTTCCCGGCACTCGATTTTTTGTAGATTAATCAAAACGCAACAATCTGAGATAAAAATGTAAATTTAACAAAATGACAAGAATTACTTAGGGCACAAAATAATGGAATTGCATTTAGTGAAGGACAAAAATTCATGCATTTGTATTTAGGAATTTTTAGAAATTCTCATTCAAATTTCTATGACAAATTTATGGAAAAATTGTAATTTTTGAACTATTTTTGAAACTATAAATTGAATTTCTTATAACTTTTAAAATTATTATTTTTCAAAAATAGTCTCGAAAATAATGCTTTCTTAAAAACTGTTCAAGGTTGATTTTTGCAAATTTTTTTTTCATGAATAAGCACAATTTTCATGAAATGCACATCATTTTCCACTAGTTTACTTGTAGACATTTGTATTAGTTTCAAAATTTTATTCTAAATTTTGTCTTACTCTTGTATTTCCTAACAATGTGAAATTCTTAAAGTTTCTTAATTTTTTTTGTCTTTAATTCTCTATGTTATAAAATAATTCTGTCAAATAGCTGAAAAATGTCAACAATTTTTAAAACATTTCTTACTGTAATTTTTATAATTCTTTTTTCTTTAGATTTGTCTTCAGTTTTAAAATTTCTTATTTTCTTCAAATATGTATTGTACTTTTAGAATTACTATCTTCATGTTCTTGTATAAGTTAGATATCCTAATTTAAAAATAGGTTTGCAAAAATTTAACGAAAGAATTCATTTTCTTTCTATTATTGCCAAAAATTTATCCAATCTCAACTCATTCTTTGGTTTAATTTTTCACCAGTTTTTATTCATTTTTGGAATACAATTACCTTTTTTTCTATATATTTTATTTAACTTTTACCCTTTTCTAAATGATCTTATATGTAAAAGTTTTTCATTTCCTTTTTAATTCTTCCATAATTGTTTTCCCGTTGTTTTTATTAAATTGTTTTTAATTTTAAATTACCTATTTTTTAAATAATTTTCTAAGCAAGAATTGTCGTTTTTTATTTTTATTCTATTCTTTTTGCTTTGTATAATGCTTTAGTAGTTTTGTAAAATTTTTCTCAATTTTTGATTGCTTGTTTAAGGAAAGTGTTTTAAAATCTTCACATTTTTCTTTTTGGGTAAATTGTATAGATTCTACTTTTCTTACAATGTTAATATAATTTTCAATTAAATTATGAATTTATCAAGCGATAGGTATTAATTTTAAAGGAAAGAATTTATCGAGCTTTCTGCTCCAAAGATAATTAATTAAATAATTTATCAAGGAACTCAGAAAAAATCAGAGGACCTTGTTTTTGTACCGCGTTTTTATTTTTTTTTTTTTTAAAAATATTTGCTAATTTTTACTATCTCATTTTATTCAACTTTTGCAATTTTGAAGTTAATGTAAATATTTCTTGAAAATCGAAATTTTTGGCTTGTTTTTAAAAACCTTTTTAGACATTTGTTTTCAATCGCAAACGAACGAATGTTCGTAGTAGAATGGGTGAAATGATCTTTTGTCGAATTTTTGTAAGATGATGACTGTGAATTAGCCAGCGTTTTCATTTTGACAGAATAATAGGTCAGCTTCCGGTGTCAGGAGACGAGTTTGTCGTGGTATTATGACTGGTACACACCCTCACCGCTTGCAATTCCAGTTCGGTCTGGTGGACTTCGTTGTCTCTGACACTTTGACGCAACTCTGGTTCGAGTAACAGTGACCAGAGGGCGACTGAATTGGACAGTTATGAGTTGGTTAATTGTTTTGTCATTGTTAGAATTCCCACGTTGTTATTGTCCCGGTTGTTGTTGATGTGTCGTTCCAGCAACAGCTCCTTCAACTTTAGCTGACACTGCTGCTTTTATTGAAATATTCACAAAATTTTACGCAGCCAACATTTACTTGAAAAAGCAAAACAAGTTATAAAAGGGGAAAAAACAGGAAAACAGATTCCATTTTGTGAGGAAGAATTTATATAAATTTATAATTGTCAAACACTACTTTCTTGTTTTTTAAACAGTCTGCCTTGTTATTAAAGGCAATCTAATATCCTTTTATGGATCGTAACATAATTCACTAAATTGTGTCAAGAGTGTCTAAAAGTGAGAAACAGAATTTTTTTAGAAAAATGCATTGTGATTGACTCGAACTTGTCAGATCGCCATTTTGGCTCTACCATGTTGGATACATAACGCCATCTGTTAGAAAAACTATTAAAATTCCTTTCTTAACGACTCTCGGTAAACATGATAAAAGCAGAAATGTTTATTTAGGGGTTATTATTGCATTGCGTCGATTACTTTTTGACAATCGTAATACAGGAAGAGTACGATGATTTGAAATAGATGCAATTTTAATTACAGACTTGTAGTGGTCGCTTTAGTGTCGGCGTTTTGCTAGGGTTTTCGGTTGAGCAAAGTCACCGTCGGCTGACGACTATATGGTTTCATTAAGTCAAGACTGTAAGAAGAGCAGGAAATTGCAAGATCCTAGATTGAAGATTCGGAACTTGAACTAGCTAACGACTTTACGACGATTCACAGCTGAGCAGTTCCATTTCCTGCCTTTTCTTGCGGTTAAGCCACGTCTCTAACAAATCCGAGCAAATCAAGAATGCTCTTTTGATCCGATTGATTCAGACTGCTACCAGAAAAAAATAAATGTCACTGTCACTTCTTTTTGCAGGTAAAAATTTCTTCAAGTCAATTTTACTCACCATAAAATCGGTTGTGCCAAAATTAAGCATTCGAAACTGGTAAACTGTCAAATAATATTGTTTTCCTTTCCAAATATTGTTGTATTTTTTTTTCTTTTAAATAACAATATCTGACACTAACGTTATAATCCGATATACTTTTGCATAAAACTACTTTTTCATGACAATAAAATCGCTTTTTCGTGATAGCATAACCTCCCCTGAAACGTGGGAAGTAAATAAAATAAGTTAAGCCGCTTTTTTTAACTCGCTTCTCGCTGCCAAATGAACACTATAATGGAAGTGGACAACAAGAGAAGGGAATGCACTTCGGCTTGGTTTTACGAGTTGCATCCAGACTGGGAAAATGACTGCCGGTAGGTTAGCTGGTTTGTCTATTTTCCCCCTTTTTCTCTCTCTCTTTCTCTCTTCATAGAAGTGTTAGTAGAGCACTATGTTTATCGCTGCAGAACCAAATGCAATGGAGGAACTAGTGGAAAGGGCGAACGCCGAGGCTCGATTGCAAATTACTGTTTGACGTTGGTAAACTTTCTCGGATTTTTACATCCATCGTGTCCTCTGTCTATCTGTGACCATTACTTTTTTCGTTTGTTACTTTAACGTCGAGTTTCCTCATTCGTACAATTTCGTTTCGTGCTGGTTCGATATCCTTTTTTTTAAATATATTTTCTTCTAAAATTGAAACAATAACGCTTAAGTCGTGTGTGAAACGAGCAAACCCGAGGGTGGAATTACCTAACGCTAGATACAGATGGAGCAGTCGTATCGCACCATTTTGCAATTGCATGGCGCAGATTTATTATATCTACTGCCGGATCGGGCGGTCAGTTATTACGGCGGACTGAGCGATTGCTCTTAATATGCGCGCCAGCTGCGTAGTGACCGACCCACCCCTCCCCCCAAAGCACCCCTCTTCAACCACCAAGATGTAGAGCCTGATAAAAATGAACTGCCGAGCTCGGCTGCACTTCATTACTTTACCGTGAGTCGACACTGTCGCTTCTTTTACGAGATAAAATAGAAATTTACTTTCTACGATGCGCTTTTACCTTCAAAAGAACGGTATTTTATTATTTCACTTCCTCGCCTCCTTTTTCCTTTTAAATTCACAATCCCATTCATTTATTCCTCTCACCGCAAAAAATACCCCGAAATCAAAGAAAATGCTTGTCCAATTTAAATTATACTGCTTCTGGGACTTTTCCGCGACTCTTGAACACTTGAAATTGATTATCAAAAAGTATTTTTAAATGAAAAAGAAACCCCAAAAAATAAGAACCCAAGCATAACTTGAAAAGAAAAAACAAATAAATCAATATTCAAATCAACGGTCGGTAAGCGCAGCGGTCGATACAAAGACTATTGACTTTATCATTGTATCACGACCTGTCGATCGACGCGCTTGCGCAGTTTTGTGAATCATTGTTGACGACGAGACGCCTGTCTCGTGTCACTTCTAGTCTGGTGCTCGCACGAAGTGCATCTTTTGTTTAGTTTCTTTTAAAATGTGAACTATTTTATTTTGGGAGCAAACGCCGGACGACAGGTGAGCTCCTCACTTTTGCAAAACAATTGTTTGTTTAAGGTGGAGTCGTCTCAACCTAATATTTTTTTTATTTAAATTTACTTCAAAGCTCGAGTGTTTAGCGTTTTTGTTTTCTTCGGCCTAGTGGCCGAATATTAAAAACTTGTGACTATTAAAATAATTAATATATCATAATTAAGTTTGTCTTTATATTGAATTAAACATTCGTAAATTTAAAATTTGTATTGTTTTTCCTTATTCAGACACTCTACCGTTTTGATTAAAATATTGAGTTAGTTTAGCATAAATTATAAAAATTTCAACGTCAAATCTCCTGCTCTAAGTACCTGACGTACCCGAAAAAAACCCAAGGCTAACGGGCGCGAACCCTCGATCCGCTACCGCAAAACCCTAGGCATTTTCCAACTGAGCTACTCAGTCGGAAGTCTTCCGAGTATTATTTATGAATTATCTCTTCACGATCATTAATACACCAATTATCGTACTTGACTAAAATTTTATTGGTAGCCAATCTACATCTCCTACGTACTGGGAGAAGATCGTCATCAGTAGTAAATAGTAATAAAAGAGAATTGAATCAAAAAGGTCTTTACCACTTTTCGAGATTTTCAGCCATTCCGGAGTTACAACGGTTTAAAGTTATCCAATGGCGAGCGCGCTAGATATCCATCCCTTCCTTCCTGACGACCACGCAGCGCAGCAGTACCACTGGGGATGCTACGATCCCGCATCGGTACCGTAGCAGACACCATATTCGTTACCTTCGAACCGTTGTCATAATCATCACCATCTCTAAGTTCCCAAAATTTCTGACGCTAAAAACTGGATTTATTTTACTGGAATTTTTTGCCAAATACTGAACTTTCAATTTTAAAGTCTTTGAAGAGTCAGATAAGAGATGAAGAGCCTGGATGCAGTTCCTGGCTGATGGTTGTCTGCAATATCGATTTTCTGGACCGGAAAAGGACACACGGATCGGGTATTTTTTAATAACGCTTGTCAAAAAATCTTTTCGACAATGTCACTGGCATTTGGCGCCAGCCAATATCGTGGGAGAACGTTTTAACAGCTGGCAACTGCTGACACTGCGAATTCTCTTCCCAGGAATAGGGACTCTTTTATCGAGCAGGAGAGGTAGGAAAATACAACAGGAAATATATGAGAGACAAAAAAACAATCCCGTGTCCCGCTATATCTAACATAATTTTATAAAAATACTCTAAACAAGTGGTGATTTTGTAAGCAATGCACGAGAGTTGTCGCTCGTTCAGAAAAAAGCATGAGAATTTTTCGTAAAATACAACCAGAAGCTTGACGAATACAGAAAAGCTTTTCCATTTTCCTGTTCAGTTTTATGGTCTCTTCTTTTTGGTGGTAATTTTCTTTCGACAGGGATTTAAAAATGTATGCGTTATTTGAAAGTAAAAATTTTAGATTGAGGTATAATGTTTTTGAGCTTTATTTATTATTTAGGGTAGAGCGGGGCAAAGGGAATATGCTTGCATCTAATTCTTTATAAAGTAATAATGAAATTTGATATTTTAGTAAACTTTTGTTTTTTCGAATCCTTAATAAGTAATTCACATTTCCCCATTGTCATTATGTAGTCTACAAAAGCCTTCTTTTAATAGTTGTCATATTTTCAAAAGAGTACCAATTATTCTCTTTGCCCCACCTGTTGGGGCAATTTTTTTTAAAGTTACAGATATTTCATGAATAAATTTTGAAAATTATAATTCCTCATCATCTATTGTAGTAAAAAAGTGAAGCTAAAATAGATTTCGTGGTACATTTACAAAGTTATTATTAAAAATATCCATATTGTATTGTAACCTCATTTTTAATCTGAAATATTTGTATAATAGACAAATGATGTTCTTAAAAAAGCGCGAATTTGAAATGTACATAAAAAAATTGTATTTTATATTCATCATCATTTATAATTATAAAATCATGATATCCTATAAGTTTGGTTACTTTAAATAAAAATTAAATGCATATGATTTAAAATAATTAGATTTCTCATGGATAAAAGTAACCATAGTACATTTACTATGGTTACTTTTTATAATAAATATTATTAATCTTGGAATCAATTAGACAAAACTTTTCGTGCCACATAACCCAATCGTTACCGACTGTCATTTCTGCAATTCAGTTTTTTCTTTTATTTACTTATTCCCTTTGCCCCAAATGTGTTTAATGATTATTTTTCCAATTTTAATAACTTTAAAAGTTAATTCCAACTTAAAATCTATGTCAATGTGATAAGTGGATGTTCAATTTGGTATAATATCACAATTTTAAAAGGTAAACTCTTTGAAATTTTTTAAAACAATATTTTGAACATGTTATTTTACGTAAAGTACTGACCAAAACAGTTTTTTACGAATATTTCTTTATTTAGTTGAAAATTAAAAAGTATTTTTGTATTATTCTGTTTCTTTAATCAAACTAAATATTTATCTATAGAAGAAAGTTTTGGTAATTTAAAAATAATAAAGACATTTCGATTATTCTCTTTATCCCGGCTATTCCTTTTTCCCCGGTCTACCCTAGTTAACATTTATGAGAAGGACCATATCAGGGGGTAGCTTTTTTAAAAAACGAGAAATCGATTTATCAGTGAGAAACGGTTTTCTGGTTTTTTACAAAATTTGTTAGCGTTGCAGGGCGTCAACGTCCATTGGCGAGAGGTGAGCATTAACTTTGTTTTTTTTATTTGATTCCTCCGTGTATACCCTTTAGGGTTTTTACATATCTAGGTCCCCACAATTTTCTTTCCATAAATTCCCCTACCATTACCCCTCCATAAATTTTCATAAATCATTCCCCTTCCATGAGTTCCCATACATTTTCCCTAATTGCGTCCGTAGCTGACTTTTATTGAAATCACTCATATTCACCTGGCCCTATCAAACCAGAGTTAAGAGAAACTACGGAAATCCTTAACTGAGCAAAGCCGATTTATAAATTTATAATTATTTATATTGTCATTAATTTAATTATTTTAATTTAATTATTATAATTAATAAAATCCATTTATTTATCAATTTCTTCTTCAACAAGGAGCACGGAGTTTGCTTTAATTCAACAAAGATTGGTCTAGAATTTTCTAACTCTATCACAGGTTGATGATGACATGTGCAAATGTTACGGTTTCGTGTCCGAAAAATATAATTTTTATTCTTTGGAGGATGTTTAGCTAATCACGTAAGTTGTTAAGACTTACGCTTTATATTTATTTTTAATTGGGGTTCGTTTATTGGTTCAGCTCTAAGGGAGCTGTTATTACAATGTTGTTAATTATTTATAAAAAGTTTATTTCATTCATAATAACAAATTAATAAGAAAGAGCAAAGAAAATATACGAGGAGAAAAACTCAGGGTTTAGGAGAGAAAGAGTAATTTATTAGAACAAAATAATAAAAGTTTTAAAGATGACAAAGGATATAATAATTTTTGTTGTTTAGTTCTTACCAAAGAATCGTTGTTGAAATAGTTCTACAGAACAATGGTCGAAATTCGCAAAGTAATTTCGCGTATAA
>WNHD01001441.1:0-24058 GCA_011057455.1 Ganaspis sp. Gsp50 | reverse complement strand
GTATCATTAGTATCATTAGTATCATTTGTAATATTTGTTGTATAAATATTATTTTATTTATTTGCGTTATATTTATTAATTAAATAAATCATATAAACAAAAGCACTGATTCAAGGCGTGTCCTTCGAAAGACAATATTTATTCGTTTGATTAGAAAAACTTTAAAAGCTTTTTCTTCAGTGTCCTAAAATAGATTCTACATCTTACAAACGTAAAATAGATTTCAATATCCATTAGCAGCAGAAACTATCGATTTTCAATTTCTTTTCCGATTCTAATTAAAAATAGAGACTGAAGTATTGATTACCTGGAACTCACATAATAGTCGATTCTTGTAGAAACTCGAAAATAGAAAACTGATTAAAACATATTTCCCGATATAACGAAAGTAGTGAGAGAATCGTGACAGTAATAATTATTTTTCTCACAACTTTAAAATTTGATCTTCAATTGACTTTGTTCGTCTCTTGGTTTAACTTTATTTCTATAGTGGACGTTAGAGAAGGTCAAAAAAATATAATATAAGTATACATTATTTAAATATTATATAAGCGTTGCAAACTAAAAACTATAAACTATAAAATAAACTATAAACTATAAACTATAAACTATAAACTATAAACTATAAACTATAAACTATAAACTAGTTGCAATTTATATAAACTATTGTATTCTTGAGTAAAAAAATGAATCCATCGGAGTAATAAAAATGATAACAACACAAAAAAATCAACAACAGGAACAATAATAATAGTTACCGCTAACAATAAAAACAAAAATAATAATAATAATATCTGTTCCCCTAGTTTTTTCTCAGCTTTGCTATGTTTCCGTTTTATAAGATTGTAGTAGTGTCGCGGTTGAGTTGAACTGACTGTCGAACGTGAGTTGGAAACTCCAACAGAATTCTGGTTTGACACGTTTTCATCGATAATTTGGTTCAAATTTAGCACTGGTTTGATTCGATTTTGGTTCAGATGAGCACGTGAAGTACTTACAGAGGATTTATGTTGATCTCAACAATATTCTTATCTCTTCTTACTTATTATTATTATTTTTTTTGTATTACATTTACTTAATTGCAAAAAAGTTTACGTTAAAAAACTAGAGGTTAGAAAAATTTTTACGGACCAAAGGCCACAAGTTTATACACACTATTTGCAAAAAATTATTATTTCATAGATTTTTATTGTTTTCATATTTAATCTTGATACAATTTCAATCATAAAATCGTTCCTTAAATGCGTTGCAGAAGAATAATAACTATATCGATAATACAGTAAGAGAGGTGTCAAATCAGTGAGTAGAGAAAGCCAGTAGAGTCAGACTAATGCAATAAAAGAGATTTTAAATTGTCAGTAGAAAAATCAGGTATAGCCAGACCGATATGTAGTAAAGAAGATTTAAAATCAGTAGAAAAGGTAAGACGAACACATTAAGCGTCTGACAATACTTGCTTTCTCTACTGACTGATTTTAAATCTCCCTTTCTATGTTGGTCTGACCATGTTCACTTTTTCTACTGTCTGATTTAAATCTCTTTTGCTTTGTACTATTCTTTTTGCACAATAAATTACGCAAAATTATTTTGACCCCAGAAAAAGCTCAATTTTAAATATAAAATAAATAAAAACATTATGTCGTTCTACCTCTTTTTTCGGATCAAAGTAACGTATACACTGTAAAGTTTTCAAGTAGTTCGAGTTAGTATAAAGTCAGACAAAAAATGCAAATAATTTTCTTCCTCTTGATTATTATTTTACAAGATGTTCTTGATAATTTATTGGATTATTTGAATTCGGTAATTGTATTCTATAAAATAGATATGTAATTTATTAGATAATTTATAGATAATTTATTACTATTCAAATGTAGCGAAAAGGGTACAAACAGATTCGTAAGAAACCAATTTTTACGAAAATATATTTTACGTGAAAGAATTTTGTATACTTTTCACTTGCATTGCTCTGTTTAAAAGGACACTTTTACACACACTAGAGTGTGTAATATTCTTGATAAAGTACACAAAAGAGAACAGCACGGACTGATAACGTTATCTTTGATAACGAAACCGTTTGATAAAAATGGACTGAAAGTGAAAAAATTTCACAGGGAATATGGTTTTGGGGGTATTTGAATATTTTATTTGCTGAATAGGGAAGACACAAGTGGGATGATGTGTATAAATTGCACAATAAGCACGAATGATTTTGGTTAGTGGCCCAGTTTGCAGGGATGTATTCGACATACAGAATCAGCAAGATCAGTATAGTTGCCTGTTGGCGTGTGCTCGAGGTCACGAACTTGGTCCTCTCTTCATCCTAATTTGCGTGACAGTGATTCTACGCAGTGAATGCATGTTCTCCACATCAACGGTTGACCAAAATCACACGTATCTACTATACAGTTCACCTTTATCACCCGCATTGTATTCGACAGTTATCTCCTACAAATTTCAACCCTACATTATTCATCTTTCCCAATATTCTATCAATTTGCATTCATATTTTTATTCCTGCTGCCTTTTTTCTGAATAGCGAACAAAAATATCAGTCGATGAATCGTATGATAATTAGTAAATTGCATGAAAAGAATCGCTGAATTGTAGAAAAAGAATCAGTAAATTGAATTTAAGAAAAATAATTTCTATTTGCATTGTGTGAAAAAATAAATTATAAAAAATACGAGTAGATTGATTTTACAAGAGAAATTGTAATCAGCAGTAAATTGTATGAGAAAAATTAGTAAAATGTACAAAAATATCAGAAGATCAATTTTAGAGAAATAAATTGTGTTTATGTTTTATGTTACAGGGCGACAGGCAAGAAATATTCAGATTCATGGGAAATCTGGGAATAATCATGGAACTCATGATGCAGCAACGATTGATGACTTTGCGAATGGTGGTATACATTTTTTTATAAATTTGTATTTATATTTATACACTGGAATTTCATTTTACATTTCATTGTTTTAGTTCAGTTTTACATCTCATTGTTTAAGTTGAATTTTACATCCAATTATTTTAGTTGAATTTTACATTCAATTATTTTAGTTGAATTTTACATCCAATTGTTGTAGTTGAATTTTACATCCAATTGTTTTAGTTGAATTTTACATCTCGTTGTTTTAGTTGAATATCCCATTGTTTAAGTTTAATTTTACATCTTATTGTTTTAAAACACTTGTTTTGATCAATTTTACATCTCTTTATTTTATAAACAGGGAATCGATTTCTCTTTGAATCGATTTTACAAATATGGTAAAAATGCAAAAGAATAATAAACAATCGTTGAAAAGAGTCTGAAATACTTACTCTATGAGAAAAAAAGGGTACTAACATGGTAACGAATTTTAAAATGTATGTTAATTTAAATGTTAATAGCAGTAGCGGTATTATTTGTGTCACGTGAAAATTATATTGTTTGTGCTTTCCACTAGCATTTAACGCACATCTCTGAGCGCGACATAAACTATTAATATAATATCCACGGTTCGTTTGCGCACTAATCACGTAAATAGTTTAGCAAACTTGGTAAAATACAACTGTTGAGGCTGTTTATGTAATCAAGGATGTTTGAGGATTTACTTCGCCACAACTATAATTATCACTGATGCACTTATGTACCATAAATTGAATAATTTAGCACCGCATCAATTGGAAGATTCGACAATTATTCAGTTATTGCTTTTACTGCAAACCAACATAAAATTTAATAATAAACTTGACACACTCGAATCTCGAATAATCAAATATTTATTACAAATCCGCTGAGAAAAACGACAAATTATACACTCATTTAGCAGACTTTATTTTTAAATACTTTATTGAATAATAAATTATAAAAATCCTCGAAAAAGTAGACAACGTAATCGTTGTTTAATAATTCGTTAACCACTGTATACATTGTATTTAAACTTTATAAAGGAAAATGCAAAAGCAAATCAAAATCCTTACTAACGTTATTTATTTTTCCACGTTAATAAGTCACAAACTAAATTCGTAAACTAATTTTCAAAGAAAAATTGTTTTTAGATTTATTTTATAAATACTAGAAACAAAATACAACAACCGTTTCTAATAGTTATTCATTTTCAGAATATATAAAATTAAAATTTATTAAAATATAATTAAAAAATACATTTCAATGTATGATAATAAAAGAAATGTTATTTTCAAACAAATTCTCGACATAAACAGAAGAAAAATTGAATAATTGTCGGTCCCTACTTTGCAGTAAAATTTGCCAAAGCGTAAAAATAAGCGAACAGTAAAGTTTGAAGAGAATGTAAAAAATTGAAATTTGATGAGATTTGGTAAAACAGAATGTCGAAGTTCCAAACGCAAAATTGCACTGGCGAATGCACTTGGAACTTTGGAAGACGAAGTGTAGGTGCAAGAGTATGAATATGAATGAGTGCCTGTGAAAAGGAAGAAGCTGAGAAGAGACGAAATAAAATAATCTCTCCTGCCAGGGCAAATCTTTTTTCTCCGTATATCCGGCACGATTGCGTAAAGTGCTTTCGCTGGATCTCCAATTTCAATGAAATTTTTCTGTAGTAGAATTGACGGCTCCATGAACACTTATAGAAAAATTCAAGAGAGAGCCAGTGCAGCTTAAAAGCCTTGGCACTTTATCGTTGTCAATTAGGTTTTAGATTTCTAAGGATATAAAATTTAAGTCCTCGCAGAATTTGCATTCTTAGCCCAAGAAACGACCGACCGCTATTCAACATCCACTTTCATTATTTTTTAAATTATTTTTTATTTCACATTATTTTCGCTTTCCGTTTTTTAATTCATTTTTTTACTTTATTTTTGTTTCTAATTTATTTTCTTTTATTTGCACAAATAGTGTTTTAAGAATTATTAATTTGCTTTGTTGTTAAAAGAAAGTATTTTTTTATTGTTCGGAGGGATATGTTCGTTGGATGATGAGAATATGAGGCTTTGTTACGCGAAGAAAGGCATTAAGTATCTCTGGAAAGTGATAGGTGGGGGAGACTGTGCGGAACTGACAGGAGACGGGAGCGAGATAGGGCGTGGTCAGACTCGTCGAGCGAATCAGAGCGCACCCCCACCCAAAGACCGCGCCGCCGACTGCTATAAAACGGAGCGTAACTACAGCTGTTTTCTCATTCTGGCTCGGACCTCAGACCGAGGTAGAGGCTTCAGCATGCATAAAACAGTGTTCAACGTATTAAAAATGTGCCAGCGATTTCTATCAATCATGGGAAAAATTCACAAACAAATATAAATAAGATGCTTGTTCTGTCGACGTCGACACAAATTACAATTTTATTTCGACTAGTTACTGTGTGACTTTATAATTTATTTAGCCTGATAAGGATGACACATAGTCATCGAAACGTTGCTTTGACTATACAATCAAAAAAAACCTTGTGTTTTCTTGTTATTTTTACCTTCTAATGGATCGAAATTTACTTCTACAAAAACAAATATAAATATTTTTTATTAAACACATCCAAATGTTGCTCATTTTTATTCACATTTATTTATTTCAGATTAGTTTTATTTAATTCATATTAATTTTATTTAATTCTATTTAATTCAGATTAGTTTTATTAATATTTATTATTCAAGGATATTAATCAGTACTCATAAATTATTCAATAATAATAATCTAATTTTCCACGCAATATTAATATAAATAAAAATTGTAAAATAAAAAATAAAACTAAAAGCTAAACAAAAAATCAAATCACAGATTCTATGAAATAAAATTGAAAGATCTGAAAGGGCGATTTCAATTAAAGTCTTGCCAATACGAGATACCGCAGATTCTTGACTGAAGTGTTTGTATTCTCTGGTTGGGAGAAATTAATTTTTAAGCACACGTAAATTCCATTTGGCTTGTATTTTTTTTCCTTGACATAGCGACCTCTTTCATCTCCTTTTGCTGAGCTATTCTACCTGCAAATCGCTACCAGATGGGGAAAATTGAATTAGTCACAGCCACACTTATAATTACAACCGCTACTGCTCCGGTTTCTCCTCTCTCACTCTTCCATCCTCCGCTTCGCCGATTTCACGAGCGGCAAGCGTGCGGTAATAGCAGTAATTTTTCCAACGTTAATTTCATGCAAAAGTTTCCAGGTTCGCCGAGTCGCCAGTCTATTGGTCTTTTTGGCCTAGAATATGCCGGATACAACCCGAGAGAAAAGGAGAAAAATAGATATTCAACTGTGGCAAAAATTCACTGGCAATCTTTCCTGGTGGCAAACCTCCAGCTAGAAAGGGATCCGAAAGCTCGCGCGGGCCCTGAAAGCTCTTTCTTGCTTTTAGACATAATGAAGAAGCTTTCGAGCAACGCTTCAAACCAATTTTTTGAAAAAGTCTTTTAATGAAAAAGAAATAATTATTTAAAAGACTATGGGAAAGCTTTTCTCGAAGGCAAAGCTACTCTCAAAAAAGAATATTTTTTCGACGGAAAAAGATTTTTTCATTGGGAGAAAATAATTTATTTGCAATGGGGGAAAAATAAAAATCTAATAAAAATCGCTTTGAATAAACATAAAAAATAGATAAAAGGGTTCATAAAGGAGATAGGAACTCGAAAATCCATTTTTTTGCAATTTCCGGTCTTGGAGGAATATTTCAAGTCAAAGTGACTTGCAGGAAATCAGAAAATATTTTTTTGTTAGTGCGCTGTTATGAAATGAAACGCCCTTTGTAATCTTTATGATTCCTTTCTATATTAAATCTTGAAAATGTAGAGTTTATGTGACTTTTCATGGCTTTTTTTCCACAAGCGACAAAGGTGCCCGGAGCTATATTCTGCTTTTTGAAATAACATAGAATGAATTTAAAAAAGGATAAAATTTATTTGAATACATTTATGTAAGTGTAGTTATAAGGTGACTGGAAAACAGCGTATACCTGCCCGATATAAGCGTTTTATGTCTGGCGTGGCAAAGCTCGAGAGTGGGACTTCTAGGATTTTGATAAGACGCTCGTTTTTCCACTCAGTGACGCGCGATTTGCGATTCTTGAATGTGGTTTCTCGAAGCAGTAAAAAGTCGAACGAGATTTTCTCACGATGAGCGACCACACGACTATTCCAGAGACTATAAATGGCACGTTTTGTGACTTCCTTGCATCGATCACTTTACATATTATCGAAAAAGAAGATTGCGAATAGAAAAGAAAGCAAGTGAAAAAATGTGTAAAATCCCCTTTTTCGGAGAGTCAATTTTTTTTCGTTTCAAAAGTTTCGTTCGTTTTTGTAAACGAACCTTTTTTGAACAAATCTCTTTTGAATAAATCTTTTTTGAACGATCCTTTTTGAACGATCCTTTTTTTCAAGAAAACTTTTTTCAACAAACCTTTTCTGGACGAGAATTGAAAATTCGTGCTTGAAATAATAATTGGGAATGAAAGCGGTTAATGAGGAATATTGGGATTTAAAATGCAGAGTAATAAATGATATGTTAAAAAGTCGCTGACTCATTTGATTTTTTAGAAGAGATGCATGTCGATTCTCGGTTTCCTTTTGCTTAGCGTTTCACCTAGTCAGAAAGGAACCTTCCGTTAAGTAAACATCGTCAATGCAGTAATGTTAGGAAAAGAGGTAGAGGCCGGACAAAGAAAGGCAGGGCTCTAACGAGAATCCATTGCTTTTGAAAGCTCCGAGCCCTTTTCTTTACCTTCTGACATGAAAGACTCACGTGTGGTTAGGGTCGAAGGGCGGGCGCTAAGAAAACACTCTGCCAGCTTGAATCCATGGTCAAACTGGACGTAAGCGAATAGACGTAGGCATAAATCCTCACAGGCAAAAACAGGACAACTGCTAATCCCATTACAGAAGGCTTTTAAACTCGCTTTTTCTAAAAGAAATAAGTAGACAATCTTTCTCACGGATAATACATTGAGATACAAATACGATTTTCATGAGCATTTGGGTAAAGGATTTATTTTGAGAACGTTGATATAATGGGGATTTAAAAAAAGATAGTAGAAAAAGCAAGCATAGTCAGCCCAACGCAAAAATCAAAGTCAGACAGTAGAAAAAGCAAACATAGTCAGCCCCACGCAGTAAGAAAGAATTAAAAGTCAGACAGTAGAAAAGCAAACATACTCAGCCCAGCGGAGTAAGAAAGATTTAAAACTAGTCAGTGGAAAAAGCTAGCATAGTCAGCCCAAAGCAGTGTGAGAGAACTAAAGTCAGTAGAAAAAGCAAACATAGTTAGCCTAACAGAGTAAGAAAGAATTAAAAATCAGACAGTAGAAAAAGCAAACATAGTCAGCCTAGCGGAGTAAGAATGATTTAAAACAATTCAGTGGAAAAAGCTATCATAGTCAGCCCATCATGGTAAAAATATTAAATACCAAACAGTAGAAAAAGCAATTATAGTCAGCCCAGCGCAATAAGAGTCACTAATTTTGTATTTAAAATTTGTTTTGTTTCTTTGGTCTGACATTGCTTGCTTTTTCTACTGACTGATTTTAAATATTTTTTACTGCATCGGTCTGACTATGTTTGTTTTTTCTACTGTCTAGTTTAAAATCTTCCTTACTGTATACAGTTTATTATTATTTATTATTTTAAAGTTGCGTAAAATGTTAGTTCAATATGTAGTTAAATTCTATCCCTTTTCATTGTGAAATTATTTAGAGTCTAACGAACTGACGCCCTAACCCTTTTTGATGTTTTGAGTTATAGAAACTATTTCAATTATTTAATTTAAGAAATTATTTGTACAAGTGTGAACTCCGGCGTAAATCAACATCTCAAGTTCACACGAGAAAATTTGAATTAAAATTTGAATTAAAATTTGAAAATCAATTTGAATTAAAATTTGAATTAAAATTTGAAAATGAATTTAAATTAAAATTTGAAAATAAATTTGTATAATTATTTTAGTTTTATATTTAGAAAGAAATTTTCTTAAGTTACACCGAAAAGTAGTATATTTATTTCATTTGTTTACTTTGTTCTTTTTAAAATTTTTCTGTTTACTCTTTTTATTGTTTTTGGTGAAATTTAATAATTATACGATATTTGACTAATTTCGATATTTTAGTAATTGTACAATTACTTAAAACTATTTAGATTTTAGTTTGAACGTTAGTTTCGCAAATTTAATATGAACTTGATGCGATTTCTATAGGGATTTTAAACAGGAAATTTTAGACTGAACTTGTAAATTTGCACTGTGAGACATGTTATCTACGCATATAGCTCTGATATATTTGAGAGAAATTTACATTAGGAGTTGTGGTAAATTTATCTTTGTATTGAATCTAGGAAAATTTACGCCCTTGGGGAACAATCTAGAAAATTATTGCACTTGCCGTGAAGTTAAAAACACTTTAATTCGACTTGCTCATTGCTTTATTGAAACTTATTAATTATTTAATCAAATTCATTATCGGATTAAATTTATTATCGACGCTTATTTATTATTCATTTAAATTCAGGGGTATAGATTATTTAGCCTAATTTTCGGTTTAATCTCATTTATTATTAAATCTAATTCATTATTGAAATTCATTCTTTGTTAAATCGAATACCTTATTAGATTTAATAAATTATTAATTCTACTAAATTATTAAGTCTAATAAATTATTGAACACAACGTATTGTTGAGTCTAATGTTTTATTTAATCGAGTATGTCGAGAAATTGAATACATTTTTAAAGAGATTATATTTTTTAAACAAATGTATTTTTCAAATACATGTTTTTACTTGAATACATGTTTTTATTTAAATACATGTTTTTATTTAAATACATGTTTTTATTTAAATACATGTATTTACTTAAATACATATATTTACTTAAATACATTTATTTACTTAAATACATCTTTTTAATTGAATGTACATTTTCTATCGAATAATTGATCATTTGAATCCATTTTTATATGCAACAATTGATAAATCGAATACTTTTTTTAAATTCAACAATAGTCGAATTGAAAACATTTGTTTAATCGAATACAACCGTAAATCAAATACTTTGATAAATCGAAGGGATAATATATTATATTTTAACAATATTTCTACATCAGCTAATTTATAACTATAAATACTACATAATTTTGTGCTTGATAAACGAATTAATTTTGTAATATTTAAAATTTCTTGTCACATGAACTAAAATTGCAACAATAGTTCAACTCACATTTTCTCTTTTATTTTCTGTTCTTTCTCATAATCATTCGTAAATCACAACAAAAACAAAAAGAAAACATTTTTCTTCAAACTGTCTGACATAAGTCAATTTGCTCTACTTTAGATTTTTAAAATCAAAGAAAGCAGCATCATCAGACAAAAATTAACATAATTTTTGTGTCTCACCACATACGGTTTATTCTACTGAAAATTGTATTCTATGAATTTCTTTGAGCGCTTTTTACTTATCTTGGGGTATATACTATATTATTCAAATAAAAGCTTTTTTTCGAACTAAAACTTTATTTATAAAGTACATTCGCTTTTTTTACAAAATACTCTTTTGAAAAACAACTTTGAATTAGAACAAACACTTTTCTTTGGAGAAAACAATTTCTTTATAGAAAGAACTTTTTCTGGAATTAACACTTTTTTCGGAAAAACAACTTTTTCTAGTATAAACACTTTTATCGAAGAAAGCACTATTTTGGGATAATCACTTTTCTGGAGTAAAAAGCACTCACGGATTTTGCAGCTAAATCCAATTTTCGATAAAAATTGATTAACTGAAAAAGAGAGCTGTAAAATGAGAAGGTAAAATTGATGTTAATGATGTCGTATAATGTAATCTTAGCAGCGATAGAAATGATTGATTCTACGTGCCAAAGTGGAAGTTTGAGAAGGAGGCTATTCGAAAGTTATAGTGCTTAGTTAATTCCTGTACATTCCCGCGGCGACCATAACATTCCCGAGGTTATGCCCGTGCTGCAAAATTCATGTCCATTAAAGACAGTCGTTACAGGCTAGCAATGTACACCATGATCCGTCGTATGGGTTTCTATAACCATTCACCATTAGATATACCTTGGAAACACGTCTGCAATACTGCGTTATTATATTACCTTACACACCTCTTGTTCAAACTACTCCTGGTAATATTTCCTAAACGAAGATACATGTTCTCCGTAATGATTAGTATTACTATTGTCTGCACTTCAGTCAGATTAACCAAATGCCCTATTAAAAATTCACACCTTTATGCAACCATATATTTCCCACTTATGCTAGATTTAATCAAACGTAACTTTATACGTGCCGCATTTTTTGAAATGAAATATTACAGTTTCGGGAAAATGTACTTTTTGATGTCGATATTTTTTTAAACGTGATTTTTATATTTTATATAGTTCTTTTATTTTATTTTTTATTAGGTTCTTTATCATGTTTTTCGTATTAAGCAGTTTTAAGTAGTATTAAGTTTTTCGTATTCTTTGTTATCAATTCTTCTTCATTAATTATTCATCTTTGTTATTAACTCTTCTGTATTCTTCATTCTTCTTTGTTATTAATTTTTCTCTATTCTTGATTCTTTTTTGTTATTAACTCTTCTCTATTTTTTATTCTTCTTTGTTATTAATTCTTCTCTATTCTTGATTCTTCTTTGCTATTCAATCGTCTTTCTTATTCATTCTTCTTTATTATTTATTTCCTTTTGTTATGAATTATTCTTTATTTAATTTTCTTGATTATTCATTCTTCTTCATTCATTTTCTTTGTTATTTATTCATCTTCGCAGTTCTTCATTCTTCTTCAGTTTTATTTGTTCATATTTTTAATTTTTTATATGAATTGAGTGCTTTACAGTCCTCGATGAATTGAAAAAGTTTGTAACAACAATTTGTAATTTTTTTTGACAGATTCACAACTACCAAGATTCGCAGAACCCATACCAAATGTGACAATGAGTATTGGGCGAGACGCCCTTCTTTCTTGCGTTGTCGACAATCTTCGAAATTTTAAGGTAATTTAAAAATTAAATATAAAAGCTTATCATTTAAAATTTACATTTTTACATTACTACTAATTTTCAAACAAAACAAAAACAGATTTTAAAATCTAGATTTTTTTTTTATTAATTCAAAATTCAATCTACATACAAATCGATTTTAGGTAATGTTAGGTACTTTTAATTATCATTGATCAAAATCATCATTAGTTCTGTTCAAATTTTCATTAACTTAAATAACTTTTAATTTAAATTATTATTGATTCATATTATTAGTAATTCAAATTATTACTTATACAAATTATTAATGATTTAAATAATTAATGATTCTAATTATTATGGATTCGAATCATTATGGATTCAAATCATTATGGATTCTAATAATTATGGATTCAAATCATTATGGATTCAAATCATTATGTATTCAAATAATTATGGATTCAAATCATTATGGATTCAAATCATTATGGATTCAAATAATTATGGATTCAAATCATTATGGATTCAAATCATTATGAATTCAAATAATTATGGATTCAAATCATTGTGGATTCAAATTATAATGATCGCAAGTAATCATGAATTCAAACTGTTATTATTTCAAATTGATATTGATTCCAATTAGTATTAATTCAAATTGACATTGATTCCTATTATGAATAATTTTAATTGCTATTGTTTCAAGTTTTGGAATTCGCATTATTACTGATCAAAATTATCATTAATTCAAATTTAGATCCAAGTCTCATTTCAATTATACATAATTAAAATTATACTGAATCCACATTAAAATTTCAATTTCTGCGAAAGTTTACGTTAATTATAAAAGCAGAAAATGGTAATATCACTGGAGAATTAAGAAAATAAGATTGTGAGATGTTTTAAACGGTCTGTAATTTCATTATAAACTCGAGGTATAATACAATGATGCAACTGCAGTGCATATCCAAGATTAAATGAAGTTTGTCTAGGGGATGGAAAGAAAGTGACTTCATCACGTCACTCACTAAATGAAATCTTTCTCTTGCAGACTCGACGAGAAAATTTAGTTTCGTTAACAGTTTCTCCACGTAGAGTACTGGACTTACGTTCTTTAACATGGCCATTCCTTTGGGGAAAGTCATGAACAAGATACAGGGAATATTAAGATCTATTGTGATCTTATCATTTTAACGAAACTCAATTTTCCTCTCACACTTTTATCAAGCTTTATTACACAACTTCTATACCTATATTTACTTTATTTCAAAAAATTTACTTTAGTTGGCTTCTTTTTTCAAGAGAGAGAAAGAGGGAGAGAAAAACAGAAGGAGTCAGAGACAGAGAGAGAAGAAGAGACAAAAAGAGAGAAAAAAGAGAGAAAAGAGAGAAAAGAGAGAAAAGAGAGAAAAGAGAGAGAGAGAGAGAGAGAGAAGATAAAAAAAGAAAAATTTAATAAAATGTTCTTCCTATAGTTTTCGATTTATTAAAACGTTTTGCAAAGTTTTAAACATCACCTTTGAGGCTTTTCGTTAAAAAACTTTTGAAATACTTGAAAATAGCTTTTGACACAAAAAAAGTTCAATTCAACTGTCAGTTAAACGCACTTACAAAAGAAATCTTTGAAATAAGGATAGAGGAAGAGAAGCAGAGTACAATAAAATAGAACAATACGAAATATTAAAAACGACCATTGCTTTCACTTCTACTTACGTTTAAAGAATAAAGAGACGTTTCTCAACTCTTAAAATATCTTTTTTATACCCCTGACTTTACTTGTCTTCGTTATTGTTCAGAAAAGTCTCTTCAGCTGTTTCTCAAAACATCCATTTGGTGCTTTTTTGTTCACAAAAGTTGCGCAGCGCGTATAAAAACATGTTTTTAGATTTTTTGTAAATTTTAGTATTTATATGATAACAATAATAATAATAAAATAACAATAATAATAACAATAATAATAATGATAACAACAATAATAATAATAACAATAATAATAACGATAACAACAATAATAATAATAACAATAATAATAATGGTAACAACAACAATAATAATAATAACAATAATTTCATAATACATGTGTAACAGTAATAATATTTTTCTATAATAATTTACATGATATCTTCATAATAATTTCTAACAATTGGTCTAAAAGTCTATATTATATTTAAATACTTCATCATATTATTTATATTATATTATTTTATATTAAATTATTTTATGTTATATTGTGTTATATTATCTTATATTATCTTATTTTATGTTATTTTATGTTATATTGTGTTATATTATGTTATTTTATGTTATATTGTGTTATATTATGATATATTATGTAACATTGTGTTATATTGTGTTATATTATGTTATATTATGTTCAATTATGTTACATTATTTTACATTATACGCGACCAAGAATGAGTTTCTTCAAAGCTTGTAAAGAATCCTTACAACTTGGTTCCTCTAAAAACAGTGTTTTTTCAAAAAAGCATTTTTGAGAATAAATAATAAACAGCATGAAAATCCGTTTTGTTACAAATGACAAAATTCCCAGGATGTCGTTGTTCGAAACTCAGACTGTGTTGCACGTACAAGAGAGAGTTACACTACTTGAATTTCCAAGACTCCTCACATATTTCACACGTCCAAGAAAGTGCATTTCTCGGGAAACTTAAACATAAATGGGATTTTATGTGCTCACGAAAAATTGGAATTTACCATAGGAGAATGCTGTTTGTCCAGTGGTGGATTAGAAGGATTTCTAGGTGGATTGGTATAGTGGACTATCGATTGAGACTGAAAACTATCGGTTTCAAATAACCCCAGCAAACGTAATCCTGGGTAATACTTGCTGGATTATCTAAGACGAGAAACTTGCGTGGAGCACGTTGGTCCTCGCCATTAAAGTTATGTTCTGTATTTCTCTACTTATGGCGGACGTGTATTCCTTCACTGGGACGTCTTGATAAATTTCTCCACTGGCTAGAAAGCTGAAAGAGCTCTGCTAGTTTGAAAGCAGATACTTTACTTTATTCACAGAACATAGTTGCAAAGTTTCAATAGCAATGCTTTCAAAAGTATTTGTATGGGACGTAAACTTTCCAGAAATTTTTATTCAATTTCAACTACTTCATTTCCTTAAAACTGCTTTATTTTCCTTTAAATAAATTTCCTATTTGAATTTTCTTGCGTTATTTGTAATTCTAATTTGGCCAAGTTTTAGTTTCTTCTCGGGGTAATATTTATTAGTCTAACAAAAGCATTCGAGTGCGGTAAAACTTTTCCCAAGTTCTCTACTACAATTAAATTTAGCTGCATTTACTTGGACGAATCTAAATGTCTATGAAAATAGTATCATAATGAAAGGCATTTGAAAAATCTACTTTTCAAAATCATTGTTAACTTACCAACAAAATACAGATTTTCAGAACAAGAACTTTAAATATTGAATTATTCTCTAAATTTTAAATTGATAAATTTTATAATTAATCATTTCAAAATTAAGAATTTTATTTATTTATTTCAAACAAAAGTGATGCCTTCTATGTGTTAATTTTATAATTACTTTATAATAATTACCTTTTATAATTAATTTATAATTATTTTTAATAATTAATTTGTAATAATTACTTTTTTTATTTAAGACACTTTTTTACTGGAAACTTTTGTCGGAAGTCAATAAAAATATTTTGTAAAAATAATACCCAAAATAAGCAAGAAAACCAAAGAAGCTGAGATTTTTGGATTCTTTTTAAATCTTTGTATAATTTGAATTAAATAATAACTTAAATTTAATTTAATAACCACTAGAAGCCTACTAATTTGCAGTCCAAAAAGATTTATGGAATTGTACCAACAATAAATTTTCAGTATGATTCGTAAGTTAAGTAGTAAAATCGCGCTTCAGTCAGACAAACGTTACAATTTTAAGAAATAATTCTATTGAATTCTACATTAAAAAAATTGTATCTTTTAAGATTTATTATATTAAAATTTATCGGATTTTAGAAAATTATAATATACATCTTAGTCCATGTCTGACTAAAGCGCAATTTTACTACTTAACTCTGAAAATTGTACTTTCTCTCACTTATTTGCTTTTCGCTTTTAAAACATCCAACTCGAAATGTGAAATCTTTTCCAAATTCAAGCTTATCAATGAAATTTGAAGATAAGATGAGAACAGATAAGAACAGATAAAAACAGATAAGAAAAGATTTTAAAAATCGGCACTATTTTTTATGAGGGAGAAAAAAGATTTGAAAATTCTAAATGAAGAGAAAGAAATGTTTTTGTGTGTTTGTAGGTAGCGTGGGTTCGTGTAGACACTCAAACAATTCTGTCCATCCACCATAACGTGATCACTCAGAATCCTCGTATCTCTCTTACGTACAATGACCATCGCTCTTGGTATCTTCACATAAAGAAAGTTCAGGAAGTGGATCGAGGCTGGTACATGTGTCAAGTAAATACAGACCCTATGAGAAGTCGTCAAGGCTACCTTCAAGTTGTTGGTAAGTTTCCTTCTCAACAATCAACTATGCGACAAACACGTCTCAACTCTATTGTGTAACATCAGCAGGACGAATTACTACACCCTGTTATCTTCTACTCAGACAACTAATTTAAGAAGTTATGCGAATAATCTGCAAAGCTGAATTAGAACTCTAGGTCACACAACTAGTCCAATTTATCACTTAAAGTGTTACACGTACAATGTTCGCGAATTTCATTTAACAGTTGCTTGCATTTGCACACCCGGAATCGAAATAACTCTTGCTCAGAATTCAAATATTAACTCAAGTCTGTAACTTTCGTAATTATTAATTAATTTCGAAACTATTCAAACTCTGCTGAAATCCCGAGTTGTAAATATAATATCGAGTATTTTTAACAAACAACAAATATTATATACACTGCTAAACAATATTTATTTGTTATTCTTTCTTTTTCATGCACGCAAAATGATAGAGAAGTATCAATTTCAAAAGGCTTGTTTAAATAAACGGAAAATTATTATCGTTCGGAAAATTAATTTTAAATTAAAGGTTTGATGAATATTCGTTTTCGTTCATGTCATCTATTTTCTTCTGCTTCTATAAATATATTTATTAATATTAATACCTTCTTTTTACTATAGCATCATTACTATATAGTATTACTATAGTATATAGTATTTTGAAATATAAATACTATATTGAAATATAAATATAATACTATTGAAATATAAATATAATACTACAGAAATATAAATAAAAATAAATATTCGTCTTTATCGTTTAAGACTTCAACAGTTTCCCGAAATTTGGGTTTCAAGTGTCGGAATAAAAAAACATCATTAAAATAACATGAGAGAAAAAATATATGTTTGTAATTTAATAAATGTTTCTCTAATTATTTTCTCCCTTGTGATTTTTTATCGACTCGAAAAGTCCAATAATGTACATTTTTGCCAGACGTAATAGAAAGTAATGACAGGGATTATTTCCATTAAGGAAGAATTATGGATGAATAAAAGAAGGGAAAAACTGTTTTCATGTTTCTCGTGTTTTTTAACCTTGCTAATAAAAAGAAAGAAAAATCTCTTTTGTGTTTCACGAAATAATGATAATTCGAAGCTCGGAATTTGCATTTTCTATCGAACTGAATTTGAAAATTTGAACTCGAGTTTGAATTCGAATTCGAATTTGAATTCCGTTTGACAATAAACAGTTATTATAGTAATTGTAACAATTACGATAATATTGAGACAGTTCTTTTGAAAAACGGTTTTCTTCGCTTTTAATTTGACCCTGGATTGAAAAACCGTAAGTACGTAAAGTATGAGTTCGGTGGAGATACGGTATTCTTTTTGTGGAAATTCAATACTCATGCGGTGGAGATACGGTTTTCCTTTTGTGTAAATTCGATGCTCCTTCCGGTGAAGATACGGTCTTCTTTTTGTGTAAAAACGGCGTCTTATGGTGGAAATACGGTTTTATTTTTATGGAAATTCGATTTCTTTGCGGTGGAGATACGATCTTCTTTTTGTGTAGAAACGACGTTCTTACGGTGGAAACACGGTTTCTTTGTGCAATAATTAGATGTTCTTCTGATGGAGATACGGTCTCCTTTTTGAGTAAAAACAGCGTTCTTACGGTGGAGATACGGTTTTTTTGTGCAAATTCGATGTTTTTCGGTGGACATACGGTCTTCTTTTTGTATAAAGACGGCGTTCTTACGGTGGAGATACGATTTTCTTTGTACAAATTCGATGTTCTTCTGGTGGAGATACGGTCTTCTTTTTGTGTAAAGACGGCGTTCTTACGGCGGAGATACGGTTTCTTTGTGCAATAATTAGATGTTCTTCTGATGGAGATACGGTCTTCTTTTTGAGGAAATTCAATACTCATGCGGTGGAGATACGGTTTTCCTTTTGTGTAAATTCGATGCTTCTTCCGGTGAAGATACGGTCTTCTTTTTGTGTAAAAACGGCGTCTTATGGTGGAAATACGGTTTTATTTTTATGGAAATTCGATCTCTTTGCGGTGGAGATACAGTCTTCTTTTTGTGTAGAAACGACGTTCTTACGGTGGAAACACGGTTTCTTTGTGCAATAATTAGATGTTCTTCTGATGGAGATACGGTCTTCTTTTTGAGTAAAAACAGCGTTCTTACGGTGGAGATACAGTTTTTTTGTGCAAATTCGATGTTTTTATCGACGGCGTTCTTACGGTGGAGACACGATTCTCTTTGTACAAATTCGATGTTTTTGCGCTAGAGATACGATCTTCTTTTTGTTTAAATACAGCTTTCTTGCGATGGAGATACCGTTTTCTTTGTGCGAAACCTCGATGTTCTTACGGTGAAAACACAATCCTGTTATGGAAATACGGTCTTTTTACAGTGGAAATATAAAGTTCTCATGATGGAGGTTCGATCTTTTTGGCGTGAAAATTCAATCCTCCTATGATTAAAATACAATCTTTTTGCGATGGAATACGGAATTCTTACGTACCTCCTCCTATTTTTACCTTAGCGTAAAAATACTCAAAAATACCGTAACTCCATCGTAAGAACACCAAAACATCCAACTCTCCATAAAATACCCTTATAAACAAGTTTCCAAGAACAGTTTCACACCAAAACATCCAACTCTCCATAAAATACCCTTATAAACAAGTTTCCAAGAACAGTTTCGAGAAGCCAGCGTTCGTGAGCATTTTTACGACTGTTGTGAATATGACTGATGCACACGAATGACCTAAAAAGTATATCTGTAAAGTTTCGATTTTTGTTCTTATTGCAGTGCCGCCGTCGATCATTGCCAAAGAAACAAGCACGGATATGGTTGTACGGGAAGCATCAAATGTAACATTAACTTGTAAGGCAACCGGATATCCAGAGCCCTATGTTATGTGGCGACGTGAGGATGGAGATAATATCAATTATAATGGCGAGAGTGGTGAGTATTAATCCGACATTAAAACATTGACAATTCTTGTACACTTTTCAAAGCAAAACCTCTCGTTATTCTTTCCCACTGTCAAGAATGAATACTCATATTAAAAGCATCGTAAATTTATTATACTGGCCTCCATTCCCTACTTTCATGACTCTGCAGTATTCATCACATTCGGGAAACTCAGAAAATCACTAACTCACTAGCATTGAAAATAAATCTCAACAACAGAAAATCCTATAAAGTACATTCGAAGCTAATCAAAATGCTTCGTCTTTTTGAAAAACGTCGAAAGGAAAACATGTTTGTAAAGATTATTTGGTCCCGATTTCATTTTCATTAAATTCTGTCTTTTTACTACTTTTCTTGCATTTTTTTCTTTTTGCAGAAAATGCACATCGATATGCAAAATACACATCAATTTTTAGTTATAATTAATAATTGGTATGTTAGATGTGTATAATAATAATTATTAAATTAAATTGCAAACTCGTAAAATAACTAAATTTAAATTATGAGAATAAACTTTTAATTTTCAAATGAAACTGTTCTTTTTACATTATTAATATTTAGATTTTTTTACATGAACATTAATAATACGTTTTTCATTTTATTATTTGCTTTCTATTTTTATTTATTTATCGAAATATAAACGGACAATGGAAGCCCTTGATAAAAACATCGAATGAAAAGTAATACAATATTACACTCCAAGCACTTTTTATTTTACTTTGTATTTTTTATCTTTTATTTTAAAACTATTTATTCACGGACGTTAAGAACACTGAAAAATAAATTGAATGAGAATAATAGATAATAATGTTGAGAATAATAGATGCTTTTAATGAAGTTTAATTCATTTCCTTTTTTTTTTTGTTGGTAAATTGATTTTTTTGTTTTATTGAATTACATGGACAGACTGAATGTATCTCTCTGACAGAGGCAATGCGTAAAATAGAAATTATGCAAATTTCCTTCAATGTAATGCGTTACTTCCACGATCAATTATTACCGAACTGATGTCCAACATCGAAATTCTGTCGCCCGATTAACTCAATGTCGTAACGCAATTATTCAGCCGCGAATAGCATTTCACGTTTGTGAAGATTCGTTCACAATGCATGAACTCCAGCCAAAAGAGAGTGCTGCACTGCTCCAATTCATTCTAAATTGTTAAAAATTTAAATCACGAAAAGTGTAAATTATTCGAAGTACATGTCACTCTGGTATATACATTCAAACTGTACCCTAAAACATTTATAATGCTTTTTGAAATCGACATTATTCGTGTTGCTGATATTCTCTCATTTACGTTCAAATAAAAGTGAAGGTCCAAAATTTAGTAATTAAATAAAGTACAGAGAGAAATAAAAATATATTCTCGTTATAGATGAGAATGTAAAACAAACGATGAAATAGAAAATAAAAGAAACATTTGAAAAAAATACCAAACAAAAGAAAAATTGCAAAACAAAAAGTAAAATTGCAAAACAAAACTATAATTGCAAAACAAAAGTAAAATTGCAAAACAAAAGTAAAATTGCAAAACAAAAGTAAAATTGCAAAGCAAAACAAAAATTGTTCAAAGAAAAATTAGAAAAGAGAAATGAAAGAGAAAAGAAAGATTATAAATAATAACAAAAGTGATAAAATTGAAAATAAAATAAAAGGGAAACAAAAATGAATGAGAAACAAAATAAAAATATATTAAAATGAAAACAAAACAAGAATAAAATTGAAAGAAAACAAATGGAGTAAAACGTAATGTAGAAAATAACAGAAAGTTGAATAAAGGGAATGAAATAGGAAATTAAAACATCGTAACAATTGAAAATAAAAATTTATTGTTTAAAATATACGTTTGCAATACTATTAAATAAATATTTGCAAATCCAGTACGAACTAATTGGTTGTTTGGAACCGAAAAGTTCGCTTGGATTACTTTTTAGACTAAAAATTATTTTAATCCGGATATATAAAAAAAAGTTCGATCCTTTTGTTTCGTTCTATGGAAAATAGTAATTACGCTTGATGAGCGTAAAAAATTCTATTATATTTTTTGTGTGCAATGTGTTCATGAAACAGGCAGTAATTACCAAACGCAGTTTATAGAATGGAAAACCGTAAAATTGAGTTATATTCCTGCGACTATTGTAAAAGTACCTTTTTTTTATTATCAAAGTAACTTCAAACGAGTAATAATATTTGAAATAAGGTGAAAATTGTGTGTTAATTACACAAAGACATTAAGCTTTCTGTAAAAGCTTTATTGTCATTTTATTGAGGTAGAGTTTTATTCAGTTTTATATATGCACTTCCGTCGCTCTTGCTCAAAAAGCCACAATACAAATAGTCTCCTATTAGTTCCTTTTTCATACCACGTAACTTTTAAACGCATTTTTATAAAACTAAACGCACATTTTTCTGTCTATTGGTATTTTTTTTAAAGTATTCTTTTGAAAATTATAAAAAAAATGTGTAAAAAGTAAGTTCCTTTTTCAAAAACGAAAATTGATGTTATAAAAAAAGAAGTTGGTTTAAAAGTTTTTAAAAAGGAAACAAAATTAAAAAACAATTTGTTTTTACACTTGTAGAAATTTTATATGCTAAGCACGTATTTTCGTTTGTATTCTCAAAACTTTGTGCTGTTTAGATTATCTTTCAAAGAATGGTTCGGATGTTATTTAAATAAGTGATTTGAGTTACATTTTATATTTATCATTTTCTGGTTTGTTAAGTATGTTACTAGCATAATACAATTGATGCGAAGCGCCCTAGAACTCTAAAGTTCACTTTACTGCATCCTGCAGTTTACTCTACTTCAAGAAGCATGTACTTTACGACTTTGCATCAGTCAGACCAAGTTATTCCTTATTTGCGTATGAATAAAATATTACGAGCTCTCTCGAATAATGTTCTTCAAAGCATAATATTTTGCATCCTTTAAGGGCTTGATCAATATTTCCCTCGAATTAATTAACAATTTCCATCATACCGTAATTTTCTCGTTCCTCTAAAGAAGATATTTCTCTCGAATTAGTCACATTTGACTCAACTTGATTTCGTCATTTTCATTCCTTTCAATGTTCATTCCTTTTTCATTTAATTTAAGTAATTGCTTTCTACTTTTGATTTTTCCACTTCTGATTTTCCATATTTAATCTGTTTTTTTGCTTTTCGATTTTCGATTTTTTCACTTTTTAACTTCTCTTCGTCTTTTGATTTTTAAATTTTTTGCTCACAAGAAGAGATACAAATTCTTCAACCACTAGCCAGTTAAATTAAAATCTGTCCTTTTTGAAAATTTTATTACATATATTCTTTTTATTAAAAATATTCTTTTTATTAAAAATATTCTTTATTATTAAAAATATGCTTTTTATTAAGAATATTCTTTTTATTAAAATATCTTTTTGTTAAAATATCTTTTATTAAAATCTAGTCGCATTTTTGAGAAATTTTGATTAATTCATTTTGATTGTTTATTTTGTTCGCTTTTTAATTTTCCTTTTACATTTTTACATTTTGATTTAAGTTATTTCGAGTTCAAATCCCTTCAATTCCATTTTCTTTTGATTTATTTTTTCTCAATTTCAGATTCTTTTAATTTGAATCTTTTAATTCTTTCTCTTTTGCTTTTATTTCAAATGTCAAACAATGTGAAATTAAGTAATTTCAAAAACGTTAGTTAAAATAAAAATTTCTTAAGAAATTTTATTTTCATTTTATTTTCATTTTTAAAATAAAAATTCTTAACAAATTTGTATTTTAATTAACGTTCGTGAAATAACTTCCTTCTAATCTTTATTTAATACAATTTTGGAAGGAAAAAATACCTTTTACTTTTTATTTTAAATTCTTTTCGTCTCAAATTCTTTTTATTACAAATTCTTTAAATTTGAATTTTTTTCCTCTCCATTTTACCTTAATTCCACTTAATTTTAATTTGATTTTCTCTTAACTTTATTTTGCCTTAACTGCAATTTATTTTTAATCCGTTTTCCCTTAACTTCAATTTATTTTGATTCCAATCTAAATTTCCATTCCTTTTAGTTTCATTTATTATGGATTTCTCTGACCATAGATTTCTATTTTATTACAAAGAATGAAAATTTAAAGGCACATAGAAACGTTTCAAAATGATCATATTTTGTCACGATCCTGTTTTGGGTCAATTATATTTGGATGTCATTTTAATCTCACATATGAGAATTCTATTTTCAGTATATCGGAATACAAGTTCTTCTTTCCTATTGTCAAATCGCATGCTCTCGTTTCGTACAAGTAGGAAGTATTCCATCGATCCGCAAATACCGCGATGTCGTTTTCTTTAGAAGTATTGGTAGTTGATATCTTGTATCGCGTGGAGAACGTGCATAATGGCTCCATCATGTTGTCTGGAATTCCATAAATGTACCAGCATATATATGTATATATACACTGTATGTGTGCAACAGAATCTACGACTGATCAGTGTCGTTTATCTAGCATCTATTTTTAAACCTGAATCTCCAATAAAACACTCCATTGTTAAGCAAAAGTCACAGAACACAGGTGTTATTGACACAAACTTGGATTCAAAATGTGCCGGAAATTGTTCTCCAGTTTCATTAACTTATATTATTTATTTTTGCTTCCTTATAGAGGAAGCATTGTAATCGTGACAATTTTCGATTTTCTAAAAATAGTCTAAATCAACTCAATTTCATCCAAAAAGCA
>WNHD01001440.1:0-19059 GCA_011057455.1 Ganaspis sp. Gsp50 | reverse complement strand
TTATTATTATTATTATTATTATTATTATTATTATTATTATTATTATTATTATTATTATTATTATTACTAAATACTATCAATTATTAAATTTTTTATAATTTGTTTCTCATTACCTACTTTTTTTTATTAAAATAGGACTTTGTGTTTCAATCTTTCAATAGATACTTTTCTAAGAAGTTAAACATTTTATTACTTGTAATGATTTTATCTTTTTTAGCACTCACATTAAAATTCGTGTTCCATCCTATCATCACACTCACAAGCACACTATTCTCAAGAAGATCTATATTCCTGTGAAAGTAAAAAGTGATCATAAACATCATTGGTGAGGATTAGTTAATTTTACCAAAGGATGTAGGTCATTTACGAAAAAGTAGATTGTTTTACAAAAAATTTAAAAAAAGTTATTCTAAAACAATATGTTATTCTTAAACAATGTGTCCTAAAAATGTATTTTTTGAGATCGGTTACATTGTTTACAAAAAGATTGGGCATTTCAAAAAAACTCGAAATTCAAAAGAACAAAATTCGAAAAAATTAATGTCATAAAAAAGTAACAAAAAAATGTTTTACAAAGTTTGTATGTTATAATACCAAATGTTCATTTGCTATTTTCAAGAAATCTAGTTTTTGTAGAAATTGTTATCAATAACTTCGTACATTTTTAACAATGTTATTATTTATTTCGTTAACACACTTCCTGTTATGTTTTCTTTTTCATAATTGTTGTATAATGAATAATTTATAAATTAGAATTGTTTGTGCATGCTGAATATTGTGAATAAATTAATTTATTGATTTCCGTATTAATTATTTACCGCCTAACTGTAATTAATGTATTAATTATTATTCATCGCAGAATGAAAAAAATCCTTTCGCAAAAATTCTTCAACCAAAAATCCTTTCTTTTTTTCTTCCGAAAATTGAACTGCAAAAATTTTCAGTTTACAGGTAATATACAGGTGGGGAATAAGAAAATACGTTTTAAAAAAGAGAGTGATTTCTTTAATTTTCTGCATGCAGTACAAAAATAAAGCTTATACATATAAAATTATATACAGGGTCAGTTGTTGTGCGTTTATTTCACGAATTAATTATTCGTGCATCTTAAGTTATAATGAAGTCTTTTATTTCTATATTAGCCGGGGTAACGTTTGTCACCTTGTACTTGAGCTTTTTTGGAGTTTTGGTCGGGGTTGAAAATTTCTTGAAATTTCTTTTCCACAAAGTGGGCAAGACGAATTTTTCAAAACGAAACACCTAAAAAGAAACATTTCCAATTATTCAACATTGTAATTATAATTCTAAAAATCATGCAAGCTGTCCACTAATAAAAACATGTATATAAACGAAAATAATAAAACAAAAAAAAATTAATACAAAAATAATAAAGCAAAAGAAATTAATGGAAACATAATAAAGCGAAAAAAAATTAATAGAAAAATAATAAAGTGAAAAAGAATTAATGGAAAAATAATAAAGCGAAAAAAAATTAATAGAAAAATAATAAAGCGAAAAGAAAATTAATAGAAAAATAATGAAACGAAAATCAAACAAAGCTTTCTGTTGAGGAAGCAAAAATTAATATAAAATAATTTTTATTTTTATTTTATTTTTATTTTATTAACAGATTAACGGGCGTGAGCCCTTTTTTTACAAACTAAAATAATAAAACGAAAATTATAAATAAATTGAAATACAATTTTTTCATTTACTTTCTTTAAAACAAATTGGTTACTAAACAAATTAGTTATTAAACAAAGTAGGTAGCAAAGATTTATAAAATCCGATGCAAGAAATTAATTTCCGATTGGAGTAATTATTTCGAGCAAATATTATGTACTAAAATGTTTACTAAGGTAATTAAATTTGAAAAAATCGATGTATCAAAACGCTATCTAAAATTGCACCGATATAAAAGAATAAATTAACTTTCATGACTGGGGATTTTTCCAGAAAGAGCAACTTCCTTTCGCTTGGAAGTACCTCTCGATGGATCTAATATCGTGACTCACTTGAGGAGAGTTGTATTCAATTTAAGTATATGTGCGAATGTGTAAAAAATTTACACCGGAAGAGAGTACAAAGGGAAAGTCGAAAAGTACTACATTACAAGGTAAAGTCTTGAGAGAGGAGAGAAAATGCGGAAAACAGTGTAAATCCGATTTAAATAATTATCGTTATGCAAGAATTTTGTTTCTATTTTATGCAAAATTTACAATTATTCAAAGAGCAAAATTTATATTTAAAAAAATAGAATAAATAAACTGATCTTTTTTGTATTGTAGATTAAATAATTATAAAATCTTTTTTTAATTCGGTTGAAGCTTTTTTAGTTCTCGTTTTTTCCTCTTAATTTTTTATCCATTTATTTTTTACTTTTTTATTTTTTACTATTTTATTTTTTACTTTTTTATTTTTTACTATTTTATTTTTTACTTTTTTATTTTTTACTTTTTTATTTTTTACTTTTTTAAATTCTTATTTAAAATTTTGGACTGTATTTAGTTTTTCGCTTTCAATTAAGGAAAATTGTGCTTTTAAACTCACTTTGGGAGAAAATACTATTGTTGATAAAGATCAGTCTCAATCCCACCATCCTCCGTGTTGTTCTGGAATTTCGTGCTTTTCATGGATAGGGACGGGCACGTATTCTTTTTCCACTACCTTGTATGGTACTGGCACGTGAACCTTTTCGACGTGATGAACTGGTATGTGAACGGGTACGTGAACCTTCTCCACATGATGAACAGGATAAGAAATTTTCTTTACGTGATGATGATGAACCGTGTGCACGTGATAAGGCACGTGAATTTTTACGCTGCGGAAAATTAGTTTATTTTATTAGTTTATTTTTATCATTTTTTTATTTTTTTTATAATTATTATTATTGTTATTACTATTATTGTTATTTATAGATAAGTGAAAAATTCGATCTATTCTACTTATTATTGTTATTAATAAATATCATCAATATCATCGATGGATTAATTTATTATTATTACTATTATTGTTATTAATAAATATCATCAATATCATCGGTGGATTAATTTATTCTTATTATTATTCAATGGCATAATAATGTTATTATTCAATGACATAATAATGTTATTATTATCATTATTATAAATAATAATATTACTATCATATTTATAAATAATTAACAATACAATTTATTAGCTGAGAAAACACCAGCAAGTGCATATTCAGCAAAACTTTATCACATTAACTACTTTAAGATCCTAAAAATCCTAAATTACAAATCTGAAGCCTATTTTTCAAAATTCAAAATGGCGGAGTCAACATGGAGGACAAATGCTTTAATAAACGACAAATTTTAATGAAATTCAAAACTTGGGGGTTTTTAGAGACGCTGATTACAAATCTAAAGCCTATTTTTTAAAATTAAAAATGGCGGATTCAAAATGGAAGACAAATGTTAAAAAAGCGATATACTTTAATGAAATTCATTACTTGGGGTTTTTGGAACAAGTATGAAGATACATTTTCAAAATTTAAAATGGTGAATTCAACATGGAGGACAAATGTTTAAATAACGATATATTTTAATGGAATTCATAACTTGGGGTTTTTTAGAGACGCTGATTACGAATCTGAAGTTAGATTTTCAAAATTCAGAATGGCGGATTCAATATGAAGGATAAATGTTTTAAAACGCGAAAATTTTTAATAAATTTCATAACTTTGGGTTTCTTAAAGAAGCTGATTACAAATATGAAGTCAGATTTTTAAAATTCAAAATGGCGGATTCAAAATGGAGAACAAATATTTAAAAAACGACAATTTTTAACGAAATTCGTTAATTAGGGGTTCTCGGAAACGCTGATTACAAATGTAAAGTCAAATTTTCAAAAATTCGAAATGACTGATTCAAAATTAAAAATGACGGATTCAAAATGGAGGACGAATGGTTTAAAAAACGACAAATTTTAATGAAATTCATAACTTAGGGGTTTTCGGAGACGCTGATTACGAATCTGAAGTTAGATTTTCAAAATTCAAAATGCCGGATTTAAAATGGAGGACAAATGTTTAGAAAAACAGCATACTTTAATGAAAATCGTTACCCAGGGGTTTTCCGAGACGTTAATTACAAATGTAAAGCCAAATTTTCAAAATTCAAAATGGCGGATACAACATGGAGGACAAATGTTTAATAAAACGATATACTTTAATGAAATCCGTTACTGGGGGTTTTCGGAGACGCTGATTACGAATCCAAAGTCAGATTATACAAATTGATGATGAGGATTCAGTGTTGATGGCGATTTTTGTAAAAAAAGGGTTAATTTGGAAATTTGAAGAAATATGTATTCTTACATATTTGGTGAAAATTCAAATATTAACGTTCTTGTTAATTTAGATGTAAATTTGGTAGAAATTGGTAATTTGAAGAAGGTGATGACTTACTGATGATGACTGTGTCCATCTGGTGCTGGGGCAGCTGTTGCTGCGGCTATAATTCCGAACACGAACAACTGAAACGAGACAATGAATTTCTAATGAATCACGATGTATCTACTATATGCAGTTTGTCACTTGTTACAAGTGTCTCGACTGTCTGTCGGTATTCATTTGTATGCGAACGTGCACTTCAATTTGAAGTTTCTCTATAATATTATATAACATTGTAATATACCGCGAATACAAAATTGATGGTCTAAAATGTGCTTCAATTGTCAAGAAAGGTCATATTTTGGTTTTTGCATTTTTTCATTTATAATTATCATAATTATTTATAATCATTGTTATTGTCATTTTTTATTTGGATTTTTATGTCTATATAGAGATGAAACAACAACATGTTATTGTTTTAAAAACAAAGGCGCAATAATATATTGTTGTTGTTTTAAAAACGAATGCGCAACATTATATTGTTGTTGTTTTAAAAACAAAGGCGCAACAATATATTGTTGTTTTAAAAACAAAGGCGCAACATTATATTGTTGTTGTTTTAAAAAGAAAATCATAATGTTGTTGTTTTAAAATCGAAGGCGCAACAATATATTGTTGTTGTCTTAAAAACAAAAACATATTGTTGTTTTAAAAACAAAGGCACAACAATATATTGTTGTTGTTTTAAAAACATTTTCGCAACATTATATTGTTGATGTTTTAAAGAGAAAATCATAATGTTGTTGTTTTAAAAACGAAGGCGCAACAATATCTTGTTGTTGTTTTAAAAACAAAGGCGCAACATTATATTGTTGTTGTTTTAAAAACAAAATCATAATTTTGTTGTTTTAAAATCGAAGGCGCAACAATATATTGTTGTTGTCTTAAAAACAAAATCATAATGCTGTTTTAAAAACAAAACATATATTGTTGTTGTTTTAAAAACAAAGGCGCAACAATATATTGTTACGCTTTTTAAATGAATCAGTGAAATTGTATTATTTGTAATTATTATTGAAATTCTTTATTTCAATTTTTATTTACATTATTCCTCTCTTCAATCTAATGAGTGAAATCGTATTATTTATAATTATCATTATTGTAACTTTTTATTTCAATTTTTATCTATTTTATTGCTCTCTTCAATTTAAAATGAGTGAAATTTTCGCGAAATAGATGGAAAAGATTTGGATTTGGAAGAATTTTGATTCTATACGAACGCTTCTTTTATTTATTTTTTTTAATTGCTTAACGAAAAGATTTAAACATAAGCATTCACAATCAGAATATTAAACATCGAAGCATTTCCATTATTCTATATTTATATTAATAATCAAAAGTTTTAGATAATTGCTTTGAGTGTAAAATTTCTTTATTATTTTAGATAACAATTTCTCGACATTTATTATACATTCTATTGAATTTTCGATTTGCAGTACTCCTACATTCTCAATTAATCTTGCATAAAAATTGTAGTAATGAGATTTTAATGGCTTTTTAAGTAAAGCGATATTGGAAAATCAAATAAAATGTAAATAATTGGCTTCAAGAGGATATGGAAACGGAATTGAAAGTTTTCTTCTGTAAATTGTTGTGTTCTCACTTTCATTTTGTAATCTTTATTGATCCAGCTATCTACCTAATCAAGATTTTTTCAAAACGTTATATATTTTTAAAACGCGTAATTTTAGATGGTTTGTAAATTATCGTTATTGGCAGTATTATACTTTACTAATATAAATAAATTAATTTTGCAAATTACCAATCTTAGTAGTATTTAAATTTATTTAAATACTACTAAGTATTAAGTAAGTTAAGTATTTTTTTTTAATTATACGTAAAGACAAAAAATATGGGTTACAATATTGTTTTTATTATTTTGCTTCCTCATAGGGAAGCATTGTTTTTATTTTGTTATTTTTTAACTGGAGTAAAAATTTAAAAAATGAATTTAGCAATTATTTGAATTACATAATAATAAATGAATGCATGTTGCTAATAAATAGAAATAAATGCCTAATTAGTGAGTATTAATTGCCACAATCGGTAGTACTTCATCAAATTATAATCACTATTATAATTTAATCCTTTATTTGTGCGCTCATTATAAATCAGCAACAATATGTTTATTTAAGATTTAAGTATAGATTTTACGAGACAGTAATTACGATATGGTTTCGATTGAGTTATGTACACATGCAGTGATATAAGTCGAAATATAAGTGTAATAATGATGCTGTGCGTCAACCATATATTCAGGAAGTTAAACTGGTAAGTTCATTTCCGTATGTCTCGGATGATTCATTGAGGCATGAAAAGTTATTTACTAAGTAGGACAAATTTTTCTTCCGTATGCTTATTTCACAGATCATTATTTATTTCCAGAACTCCAGTTCATTAATTAGTCAAATTTACTACTTTCTTCATGTTTAGTATCAAAATTGTAAGACAAAATTCTAAAAAAAAATATGAAAAAGAAATATATAAAAAAATATATTACAAAATGAATGTAATTTTACTACTTCACTATTTCAAAGGAACGTAGAAAAAACATGAAAATATTTTTATCACTTTCACAATTTTGTTTAATTTACAGTAGTTTTTTGACACTCTGTTATTTTTTGTTTTATTGCTCTTTTTATTACCTTAGTATTATTTTTTTATTTTTTTATTTTATTGATTTTTTATCACTATTATTATTTTGTACTTTCATTTTTATCATTATTGTTAAGCTTTTTATTGTTTATTATTTCTTGTGGTTTTTTTTTTATATTTTATCGTCTTTTATATTTTATGTTTTTCTTATATTTTATGTTTTTTTTATATTTTATGTTTTTCTTATATTTTATGATTTTTGTACATTTTCTGGTTTTTGTATATTTTATCGTTTTTTATATTTTATGGTTTTTTTTTACATTTTATGATTTTGCTTCCTCAAGAGGAAGTTTTGTTTTTTTGTATTTTATGTTTTTTTGTTCACATCATTTCACACTTTTTGATAATTTGGAGGGTCAATTTAAAGAATAAATTTCACTATAATTTGATGCAAATTGAACAGAATTGAGTGCAACTAAAGATAAATGAAACTTGAGGCAAATTGAGTAGATTTAGAGCAATTTAATTTCAAGACAATTTGAGAAAATTTGAGTACGAAAATAAAGCCAGAAGCGGCTAAAATAAACTTGAGTATAAATGTTAATCAATTTGAACCAATTATACAATTATATACAATTTTGAACAAATTTGAACAAATTTGAACGAATTTGAGAAAATCTGAGACAATTTGAGTAAAATTGAGTAAAACGAATTTAAGCAGATTATAAACAAATTCAAATATGTAGATTCAAAAACCTTGTATAACTTTGAAGTAGTTTTAACAAATTTGAGTAAATTTGGGACAGTTTGATTAAATTTGAGACAATTTGTTGACATTTGATACGATTTGTTGAAACTTGTGACAATTTGATGAAATTTGAGATAATTTTTTTAACTTATTTTGTTGAAATTTGGGCCAATTTGTTAAAATTTGAGACAATTTTTTTTTTAATTTAGAACAATTTGTTGAAATTTGAGCTAATTTGTTAAAATTTGAGCCAAATTCTTGAAATTTAAGATAATTTGTTAGAATTTGAGATAACTTGTTTAAATTTAAATCAATTTGGTCAAATGTGAGAATATTTGAGTACATCCGAAAAAAATTATGAAGAAAGTTCTCAAAAAATTGAGGATTTTCAAAAAATTGAGGATTTTCAAAAAATTGAGGATTCTCAAAAAATTGAGGATTCTCAAGAATTTGAGGATTTTCAAAAACTTGAAGACGTTTGAGTAAAATTGAGCACCTGAGTGTCAAATTGAGAAATATTCAAGCAATTCGAAAAAATTTGAGTTATCTTGAAAAAATTTGCGACAATCAACATCAACTTTGCGCAAATTTGACCCAACCAAAGATAATTTAAAACACTTTGAGTATGTCGAAAAATCTTCAATTGAAACAAAAATTGGCTTCTTATATTTGTACGATTTGAATTAATTTTAAATAACTTTTTAAATAACAAATTTTCATTTCACGTCCTTTCTTCAACTATAAAAAAATGTACTAAGCACTCACGATTACAACTTTTTTTTCACTTTTTTGATTCGCACGTTTTTTGTCATTTCTAAATATTACAATTTTTTGTCAGTAGTTTTTGTTTTACAATTTTTTATCAGTAGTAATTAACTTCAATTAATAATTGTTGCACTCTTTTTTGGTTATCGATTTATAAGCCTCTTTCCACGATATTATACCATTTGTGAAACAAAAACTAGGATTATTTTGAGAAAAAAGGAAACGAAAAACAAAAAGCTAAAAACAAAAAACAAAAAATAAAAACAAAAGATGAAAAACAAGAAAAACGAGAAACGAGAAAAACGAAAAACAAGAAAAACGAAAAACAAGAAAAATGAAAAATAAGAAAAAAGAAAATTAAAAATAAAAAACGAAAAACAAAAAATGAAAAACAAAAAACCAAAAACACAAAATGAAAAACAAAAAATGAAAAACAAAAAAAAACAAAAAACAAAAACTAAAAACCAAAAACTAAAAATAAAAAACCAAAAACAAAAAATTAAAAATTAAAAACGAAAAGCAAAACAACTGAAAACGAGGAAGAAAAAAACTAAAAATTGCAAATTTAAAAGAAGGGAAGCTTTTATAAAGAAGCAAAAAATGAAGCAATTTCCAAAAATCGAAATCCACTTGAGAGAGGTTCTACTGTAGTGCACAAAACGCTAAATAAGAATTCACGGAATTAAAAAAAAAAGTTAAAACCAAAAGAAGCGCCAAAGATTTTCTGCGTTAATGAAAAAAAAAAATTAATTTGTTTAAAAAAAACTACTCACAGTGATGGTGTGAGAGTGCATGGTGGAGGTTTAGTGATTCGTTTCTGAACGCTGATACAGTTGTGTCTTTAGTGGTCAGCGATGTGTTTATAAAGGACTACCCGATGCCAAAACGTAAAATGTAAAGAAAAGGGGTGGGAGCGTTACTGTTACATAAAATGCCAAGAAGGAAGTCAACGTTGGTGTTACGTATCGTTACAACTCCACGTGCTTTTAAAGTTGAAATCCCAGTCACATTTCATGGTGCGAGGGAGACAGCAGGCATTGTTATTACTTTTATCCCATTTTCTCAAATTCCCCCCATTATCTGGCAATAATTCATCATTTAAATTCGTTCAGCATATATTTCAACATTACGCTTTACTTGACCCATTTCAATGCAATTACTCCATTTTATTTATTTTCTGTTTTGGTTCAATTTCAGTTGACCTGTGTGCTCCAGTTTTCGCTCTAAAACTATTACAGAATTTATATATATATATGTGCAGGGAATCTATTTATGGAAATCTGCAAAGTGAAATCAAATTTGCAATTTGAGAAATTAATTCGTATTTGAAACGTGTTAGAAAAAATTCAAATTTTCGAAAATTTCTCTTCGGGGCGTTTGAAATGTGATTTTGAACTCGAATTGGAAATTTGGGAGAAATTTAAAATTTGCGTATGGTAATTAAATATTCGATTTTTTGATCGGGGGATTCTTTTTTTGTTGTTTATTTTTAAATGATTTTTATTCACTTTCTTGTTTTTTATTTTGATGAGTTTTGAATAGAAATTCTGGATTTGGTTATAGTTCTTTTGATTGTAAGTTTCAAATTATAAATTGGATCAGTAAATAAAAATTATGTCTCTAGTATCTTATTGTTGAATATATAAAAATTTATTACCTATGCGAAAATAAAATTAAAGTGAAATTATCACTGTTATTTATTATTTTTATTCATTAATATTGTTTTTTATTATTATTGTTGTTTATTCTTATTTCTATTTAATATTTAATATTTTCTATTTATTATTATTGTTGTTTATTATTATTGTTGCTTATTATTATTGTTGTTTATTATTGTTGTTGTTTATTATTATTTTTATGTATTATTATTGTTGTTTACTATTATTGTTGTTTATTATTATTGTTGTTTATTATTGTTGTTGTTTATTATTGTTGTTGTTTATATTATTATTGTTGTTTATATTATTATTGTTAATTATTATTATTGTTGTTTATTATTATCATTATTTATTACTTACATATATAATAAACAAATAAACAAATCATTACTATTGATTATTTGTTATTATCATCATTGTCATTTATTATCATTATTTAATTAAATAAGATGAAATAAGATTACAAATGATTAATAAAAATTCGACTATAAACGACTAATCGAATTAGATTTAATAAACAATAATAATCAGATTAAATAACTGTAATAAAATTTAGTTTACAATCCCGTTAAAAAGAATAATAAAATTAGATTAAATAAGTAATAGAAATTAAAATAAAAGATATTACACTAAAAGCTAACAGATAAAAAAACTATATATTAAAAGAATAATAAAATGAAATTAAATAATTTAAATCATCATAAAATTTTATGATGATTTAAATTATTCTAAGATTCAATATTGCAATAAAAAAACAACACTAAATTTAAAGTGTGGAATAAATATTTTTGTGTTAATAAAGAAGTTAATATGACATAAAATAAATTCTGAAAATATTACGTGGATTCTCAAATAAAATCACGTAAGTAGCAGAGATTCTCGGTTTTATGATTCAAAACTTACGAAGCATGGTAATAAAAAATAGAGCGTAAAAAAGAGAGAAATTTTATCTTTATAATCTCCATTTATTATCTGCATAATCTACGTACACAAACAATCTCTCAATTTTTATTATTTTCAAAAACTTTTCTTGTTTTTTACTAATTTTTTTAAATTTGTTTATTTGCTAAAACGTATTATTATTTAACCGTAAAAGATAACTTTAAAACAATTTTAGTAATCCAAGTTTAACACTCTTCTTTTTTATAAAAATTAATTTTTAACTCAATTCTGAAAATTAGGTGAGAACGTAGAAGAAAATGAAATTGAGTTTCAAATTTTTTTAGATTAAAAATAATATAGTGACTTCATTTACTCTTTTATTGAAAAAAGATCTAATTTTCAACGAAAAGGGTATAATAAAAGTTTTTGTTTTCGTTTGTAAAAGTTCTTTATTACTTGTTTTTTAACAAAAATAATTTACACTGATTATTGGAATGGAAAAAGTTTTGTAAATTTTTATTACTTTTATTACTATTTTATTATTATTAATAATCAATTAATATTATTAATAATAATAATAAATAATTAATAATAATAATAAAAAATAATTAATAATAATAATAATAAATAATTAATAATAATAAATATATAATATGTATTATTATATATTTATTACTTTTATTTTATTACTATTACAATATATAATTAATTATAAATTACCATACAAAACGATTTATCTTCGCAATTTCAAAGATTTTTACATTGTTTTTACATAATTTGTTTAAGCATTGTTTTTATTTATAGAATTTAATTATTTCTTTTTATTTAATATTTTTTTATTTGTTTTCTCCATGTATACCCTTTTCGGATTGTTACATATCCAACAACCCAAAATTATCTTCTATAAGTTCCCATACCATTCCCCCTAATTGCGTCCGTAGTCGACTTTTATTATAGAATTACATACTCGTATTCATCTGGCCCTTTCAAATTATTATTATAAATTTTGGTAAAATATACTAATTATTGTTATCAATATTTATTCAACAATAAATATTGCATACATTATATAGTGTATAAAGTGAGGTATAATATATAATAAATTACATATAATCTTAAATAGAAAATAATTTAAAAATCAGCAATACAATAAACAAAAAATTAATAAAAAAATCAACAAATACAGAGAACAAAAATTAATTAAAAAATCAACAAATACAGTGAACAAAAATTAATTAAAAAATCAACAAATACAATGGCCAAAAATTAATTAAAAAATCAACAAGTACAATAAACAAAAATTAATTAAAAAATCAACAAATACAATAAAAAAATAATTTTACAAAAAAATGTAATATGTAAATAAAATTCCTCTACGAGGAAGCAATAATTAAAAATTCGGCAAGTAAAATAAAATAAAATCTAAATAAAAATAAATCTAAATAAAATCTATAAATAAATATTTTGAACAGTCAAAGTATCGTTTCTGCTAATAATTAAACCCAAAGTGAAAGTGGAATAAAACAAAAAATATATCGGTTTAAAAAACCAAAATAAAATTATTTCAAACATTGAATTATTTTTCGTTTGATAATTAATTTACCTGCCCAAAAAATAAAACGACTCTTCTAGAAAATTAATTTCGAAATTTTGCGAAATTGCATAATTATGACCGTGGACTTGGACATTGGATTCCGTGAAATGACCCAGAAGGGGTCAACATTTTTTATGTTGCAAATTAGTGGTGCAGCAGGAAGTATTACACTTTGCGTGTCCCAAGGTATCAGTTATAAAGGGAGAAAGTGTTTCGTAATCATAATAACTTAGTCATGTACCAGAAATGCGCTCACGTTACAGGTGACTTCTAGATATCCATACACCTATTACGTTAATTCGCGCCCTCTCCAAAAATCTAGATATTATATATTTTCATTCCTCGAGTTTGTTTGATGCCCCAGAGGTGAAAGTAGATATGTAATTTTTTTTTTAGAGGAATGCACATTCGCTTTGCTGAAAAATAAAGAAATCAAAGAAAGTCACGTACGATTTGGATCGAGTCCAAGTGAAGGTTTTTTTTATTAACAGCTAATTGTGAAAATCACAGGTGTCGTTGTTTAATTAGAAGAAAAAGTTTCGCAAAGAGCAGATCATTAACAATTAGCTTTCGATTACATCGGCTCTAATCTTTTCAATCTTTTAAATCTACAACTTTTAATCTTGATGGAATTAATTTTGAATTGTCTTGATTCTATTAATCTTTAGTTTTAAATCTTGATCCAATTAATCTTTTGTTTTACATCATTTAAACTGCGGCTTTACATCATTTAATCTTCTGCTTTACATCATTTAATCTGCGGCTTTACATTATTTAATCTGCAGCTTTAATCTTGATCCAATTAATCTTTAACTTTACATCTTAATCCAATTTTTCTTTAGATTAAACCCAAGATTTTGCGTAACCGATTACTATCAACTGTTGCGAAATTTCTTAATTGGCATTTTTTCCTCTTTATATAAATTATTATTTAGAATAAAAACGACTGGAATTACAGCCGATAAGTTCATGTTATTTATTTTCAAATCATTCGTTTCTTTACATAATTTAAGCATCACTCACAAGAAGAAATTGATAATCAATTTCATTTTTACAAAATTGATAATCAATTTCATCTTTACAAAATTGATGATCAATTTCATCTTTACGAAATTGATAATCAATTTCATCTTTAGTAGGAATTTTACATTTGGTACAAAATCTGTCGTAGTTTAAAAAAACATCACAATGATTTTTGTAGTATGAATAAAATGTGCTTCAAAATCGCATACGTAAAAAAATTCTTAAAATCCATTTACTGAATTCTACCATTTTGCAGGTGTTGTTTATTCCTTTTATAAATTCGTTAGGAATTTTAATTGCAGAGTTGTTGAGTTTCTCAATCCGATTTTAATCATTAGTATTCTAATCGAAGCACAATTATGAATTTCTGCAAAATGGGAGAGCGAAAAATTAAAGTTTATCAAAAACTATAAAATTGCTTTGTAGTAAATAAAAAATGTTTTCTGGAATGAAAGACATTTGAGAAACATTGCAATGGCTTTCCAGATTTAACATTTATTGAAATTTCAATTAAAAAACTATTTCTTCTTCTTCACTTTGGTCGATTGTTCAGTTTGTGGCTTTTGCCAGTCCAAAGGTTGTCTTCGGTACATCGGCCACGGTGGAATTGTAATAATTGCAGCAATTACTAAACCGGCACCTAAGATGTAAATAGTTTGCGAGAATTGTTGAACGAAATATCCCCAAATTAATCCTACGACCTGAAATACAGTATTTGTTAAAAATAAAATTTTTGGTTTCAATGATGATATAAAAAAAACAATACTTTCCTCATGAGGAAGCAACATTTTACAATTAAATTTAACATTTATTAAACAAACTACCTGTTAATTAAAACATTCAGCGAATCATATTAAACTGTCAATTAAATTGAAAACTATCTATTAATTACATAAAAAATTGTTTTATCATTTCACATTAGAAAAAGCAGAAATAAGAATAATTTAATTATTCGTAACATTTTAATAATTTAATTTGATTTCTATTCGTAACATTTTAATAATTTAATTTAATTTTTATTCGTAACATTTTAATAATTTAATTTAATTTTTATTCGTAAGATTTTAATAATTTAATTTAATTTTTATTCGTAACATTTTAATTAACAATTTGTTTGTAGTTTTTGTTCGATTAATTAACGAATTAACAATTTGTTAAATTGAATGATTACTGTTCATTAAACAAAATATTAATTAAATAAAATATTAATTAAACAAAATATTAATTAAACAACACTACTATTAATCGATTAATTATTATAATCAAATGATAAAAATTACCCCAAATAGTGTGATGATAACTCTAAAATATTTCTCTGCCCTTGCTTGACCATCATAATCCTGAAACACATTAAATATAATAAATTCATGACACCATTAAAGGTACATTCTGATTTGTAATCAACATGATCCAAATTTTGTAAATCAAAGGAACATTCAAAATAAAACTAAGCACCCTACTAAAATCGCCCTCTTCAGAAAACTGCTAACCGTGAATAAAAATAACGCAATTTTTACACTTTATCAATTTCGAACATTCTATTCTTTCGATTTTTAACCACAAATTACCAAAAATGGTCACAATAAGCCAAAAATTTGCCACAAACCGTATTTTGTAGCAACTCAAAAGACACGTAGACTACTTTCATTAAAAGTTTACCTGACAAAAATTGGGTCAATCAATGATAAAAAATGATAGAAATACGCTAAAGATGGACAATTGAGGGTTGAGTACAGAAAAATATTGAAAACTACTGTATTTTTCGATAAAAAGACGAGACATACGGTGAAAACTAACCTCAAAGGGTAAAACTGACAGTTGACTCCGAAAGAGAGAAAAATGATTATTTGAGTAAATGAGTGAACTCTAACTCACCATGTGGGTAGGGATGTTTTTGAAATATTCTATCCAGTCGTTCATTTTTGCCAAGTGATTGATAATAGCGTTAAAAAATGAAAAAGTCAAACCGATGTAAACAGTTCGACGCGACGTGGACAACTCACGTGCGCAAGGTCGAAGGACAGTGTTGCCACGTTGACAGAAAAAAAGGCGGTTGGTTTTAAAAATTCAAATTTTTGAATTTCAAATTTCATAACGGACGATTTGGAACTAAAATGGCAAATTTGAACGTATTCCGAATGGAATTTGTAATTTTATTGTTATTTACTTACGTAGTTAGAAAAAAGTACATTTTTATCATCAAAAAGAAAGAGAAAATACATTATTCAAATCACTGAGTTCAAATGATTACGATTGGAACATAACAAGCATTCTTTATCGTAGTTTTAGCTATGAAATTGCATCATATGCAAATGAACTAGAAAAAAACGTTTGATTCCTTTCGAAATTTGGTGAAACGTATTACGTTGATTTACTTAAATAATTCTAACGACGTATTTGTCGATAAATCGTTATTTCGAACAGTTTATTTCAAAATAGGATGAAAAAAATAAAGGCAAAGAATTTAGAAAACAAAATTAGAAAAGTAGTTTATTCTTTAAATAGTTTTTATTTTAAAAATATCAATACAGTCGAGAAAATATAACTTTATTACTTTCGCATATACAAATTTATGTAATAAAAATTATTACAAATTATTGTATAATACAAATTTATAGATTTGAAAAATTTACAATTTTTTTTAAATATTCCATATTTATGTAAGTTTTGCAAAATTTGTGCAATTTTCAAAAAACTGTACCTTGGATATAAAAATTAATATTTTTATTATTTAAAAATATTTATTAATTTCTATGATATGGAAATTGTCTTATATAATTTCTAAACATTATTTTTCAATTACTTATACGATTTAATCATTATTAAACTTATTATTATACTACTGTTAAACTTTCTTTGTTTAAAAATAAATTGACAATTCCTATGATTTAAAAATATTTCTTGTGATATAAAAATCATATATCTTATGTTTTCAAAAATCACAATCTTTATAATAAAACAATCATATTTATTATGATTCAAGAATCATATTTATTATGATTCAAAAATCATATTTATTATGATTCAAAAATCATATTTCTTCTGATACAAACATCATATTTCTTATAATCTAAAAATCATATTTCTTAAGATTAAAAAATCATATTTCTTATGATTCAAAAATCATATTTCTTATAATTCAAAAATCATATTTCTTATGATTCAAAAATCATATTTATTGTGATTCAAAAATCATATTTCTTTTAATATCAAAATCATATTTCTTATGATTCAAAAATCATTTGAAAATTTCTTTCTATATGATTTAGAAATATCAAAGATACAAATTATCTAATAATGATTACAGTTTTTATCTTTGATGTTAATCTGAAATTATTTTAATTTAAATACTTTTGCCCTGCTGATAAAACTCGAAATAATTTTAATATTATCTGAAATCTGTAACAATTGTATAATAAAAATTACAGGCATAATTGCATAATGTTTTCTATGAATGGGAACTTTCGATGTCGTGTTTCAAAATTAATGGATGTGTTCATAACTACACTTTGTTTTCCTTTTCTTCTTATCCTTCTTTTTTTTTTTTAATTTAAACTCATTTCGCCTTTCGAACACGCGAATTACTCATCTCACGTGCAAATTTTTCGAAGCAACTTCTAAACACGCTCTATTAATATATAAATACACAAATTTTCGATTTAAAATTAAATCACAACTTTCATACTAACAGCTACTTTTAAAAAAGTAAATAAAAAATTAAAAAGTATTTGCCAGTACTACGAAATTTGCAACAAAAAATAAACACAAACATAAAATTTAAATTCTGTATGCAAATATAAAAAAATAATGAAAAGAAAATACTGAAGATAAAAAAATAATGAAAATAAAAAGATAATGAAGACTTAAAAAATGTTCCATTTTTCACATTTTCACTTATTTCATAAAATCACAGATATTTTATTAATAAGTATCTATTATGCAGTTCTTTTACGCACAAAAAAATGTTTCTTTTTAATAAAATCAAAGAAGCTTTATATTTTTATAAATTTTATTTCAAAATTTATAAATTGTATTTATACATTTATTTTTTTTTAATTTAAATTCTTAAAACTAAGAAATTGTAAAAAGAATTCTATACTTTATTTGACATGTAACAGACGTATTTTCTAAGTGTAAAACAGCGCATAAAAATCTCATTCACTTAAATTATACAAAGACATTTGCTATTTTTTGTTTTGAGAAACAAAAATCTCTTTAAATAAACTCTTGGATCACCTGTTGCAATATGAGAATTGGAATTGAATGACGTATGTACAGTGAGATAATGAAAAGTGAATAAAAATGGAATTTTCTTTATAATCTGCTAATTGAATTTTCATCTGTAGATTGTTGATAAGATCTCCAGATATGTGTTGGTAGAATTTCTCCTCTATGTTGGGCGTAACTGACAGCATCATTTACAGTTGGGAACAACGTAAAATAACATTCTTTTCTTTCCACCAGATCACATCTCCTTATCGTATCGAAAACCGGACCTGAAAAATCGAATTTCATTTGTTCAAGATCTTGAACAAGAAGGTCGAATTTTATTTGTTCAAAATCTTGAATAAAAAACCGAATTTTATTTGCTAAAAATCTTAAATAAGAATCAAATTTCATCTGTTCAAAGTCCTAAATTAAAAACCGAATATTATTTGTTAAAAATCTTAAATAAAAATCAAATTTCATCTGATCAAAATCTTAAATTAAAAACCGAATTTTATTTCTTCAGAATATTAAATAAAAAAATTATGAATATAAATTGAGAATTTATCACTAGGTAATTTCTTTAATAACAAGAACGAAAGAATTATTAATTTAAAAAAAGGATTATTGTTGAATTTAAAAATAAGAATTATTGTTTGAAACAAAACTATTAGTTCAAAAAGAAGAAGAATTGAAAAAAAGAATAATTAATTGAAAAAGAAGTGATTATTGATTATTGATTGAAGAGATCTATTCATAAAAGAATTTAATTATAAAAGAACTATTAAGATCTATTGATTAAAGAGATCTATTCATAAAAGAATTTAATTATAAAAGAACTATTAAATAAAACAAGAATTGTTAATTAAAAAAGAACCATTGATTCAAAAGAACTACTGATTGAAAAGATCTATTGACTAAAAAGACCAACTGATTGAAAATATCTATTGATTGAAAAGATCTATTAACTGAAAAGATCTATTGATTGAAAAGATCTATACAGATTGAAAAGATCTATTGACTGAAAAGATTTATTGATTGAAAAGATCTATTGATTGAAAAGATCTATAGACTGAAAAGATCTATTAACTGAAAAGATCTATTGATTGAAGAGATCTATAGATTGAAAAGATTTATAGATTGAAAAGATCTATTAAGTGAAAAGATCTATT